>LDKF01003355.1:0-21719 GCA_001026735.1 Rotylenchulus reniformis | reverse complement strand
AAAATGCACCCCTAAGAATGGGGAAATCGGCCAAAATTGAGCATTATTTTTGGGAGAAATGGGAAAAATGACGGGAAAATAAAATTTTCTAAACCAATTTTTCTTAAGAAATGTTCGAAATATTGAAAAAAAATTTTCTCCGGCGGCCCCTATCGGGGCCGCCGACACTACTAATAGTGTAGTTCGGTTACAGGTTCCCGACTCTCAAGTCAAAATCAACAAATGTAAATAAAAATTACATAAATTTTCAACAAACAATTATCTCCTGTCATCCTTTTTTGGATTTTGGAAATAATGGTCATAATTTTGCCGAAGAGATCTTATTAAAAATAATTTAAAAATAATAATAATAATTTGATTTAAATTGAATTTCAGTAAGAGAAATATTTTTTTGCAAAAAAATTTCACTATATAAAAAGACTTAGAAAAATTTCTTGTCCCCGCGGGTATACAATTAAAAAAAATTAGACCAAAAAATAATAAAGCATATACCGTATTTATTCTAATGAGACCCCATGGGTTTTTATCCCTAGGCCGGAAGATGGCTTATTATTGAGGTTTTTGGAAAGAAGAATCTTATTTTTCGACCCTATTGGTAGGCTTTTCTTTGTAGAATCAGGGTTTTACGGATACCGTAATGAGCGGGTACCCATTAATACAGTGAAATTTGTTCAGAAAATGCAAAAATTTTTGGGTATGGTGGGATTCGGTATTGAATTTAAAGCAAAATAAACAAAGAATTTATTCTCTAAAAAGCTCCTAATAATTTGTAAAGATTAATTTAAATTTTTATCATGCAGTTTGTGAAAAGTATTTTTTGCTTCCACAGACCAATTCCTTGAATAAATTTAATGTCTAAGAAAAATTAAAAAATGATCTAAAATTTTAAAATGAAAATTAATCAATATTTTGTCTTAATTAATAAAATATTAAAATTTTTAAATTTATCTCAAAAAGAAATATTACCGCGGTTATCAGCGAGAACATATGACCAAAAATAGACGGGTGTAAAACGAGTACGGAATCTGTTCCACGGATATGACTGGAAATTTGGACCCTTGAGAACCCTTTGCCTTTGTTAGAATTTTCAAGGAATTGGTCGAAAAAATAATATATTGAATATAATTATATTATAAAAATGATTAAATAGAGACGAATGATTAATAGTGAGATATAAGAAGAGAAAAAACGATTTCCGAAGAGGAATGTTAGACTTACATGTTAGAAAAGCGGTTTTACGTAAATTTTGGGCAATTTTATATTCAGGATTATACTCAATTTTATATACTGGATTGTATTTTTAACATCAGATATTACTTTTTTTAAATGAAAAGAAATCTACCATCTATTCCATCCTGTCCAATATGCTAATGGTGACATTGATGATTTGCCAACACGGGGTTTCAAATAAATCTCAGCCTCTAATTATTGATTTTCATCAAAAAATTAATAAAAAATGTCATCAAAAGATGGTCGAGGTTGATGTCATAGTAATAATTGAGAAAATGTAGGACAGCCACTGTCCAATGAAGAATGATAGTTTATAGAGTAAGGACAACCCCAAAGTGAAGTCCAAACCCGAAGAGTTTATTGAAGACAAATACAATAAACAATGGCGAGCTGGGGTGATAACCAACTGCAAAGAATGAGGGAAAATCACTAGCTTATATACATGCAGGCGTGAAGGAAAGGAAAAGGGAAAACAATTACAATGGTGACAGACAAATGCAAAAGGGAACATAATGCCAAACAAATACGAGTGAACAATATATTTGAATCACATATCATTGGTCATTATTACAATCCCCCTTTCTGTTCAAGGCGCTTCCACGCGCCGACATTGACTTCCAGGTTTGCGGCACGTCCAGAGCATCGGCAGTCGGCACACCAGATCGTCAACCGCAGCAAAGCACATCTGGTCCTTGATTGGTAGTGTGAAGTTGAATTGATTGGGCTCAACCCAACGAGTTTTCCGATGGCTAGGCTCTTTCAAAGAAGAGCATCTAGGATGAAGCGACGCTCGCGAAAGCTGAACAGTCGATCGAGCAAATTGCATCCGATTTTTATTTGANGGAGTTCATGTAGTGACGGTAGAGAATTCGACGCAGTTGAAGTGATAATTTGAAGAAACATCGTTGGTGAGCTTTATTCGGAGCTTTACTTCGAATAAGCGTTGTTGTTGAGGTTGGATCAGTTACAGCCTATATAGCTTGTAACCATCCGGTGCTACCAAGTAATAATTGAGAAAATGTAGGACAGCCACTGTCCAATGAAGAATGATAGTTTATAGAGTAAGGACAACCCCAAAGTGAAGTCCAAACCCGAAGAGTTTATTGAAGACAAATACAATAAACAATGGCGAGCTGGGGTGATAACCAACTGCAAAGAATGAGGGAAAATCACTAGCTTATATACATGCAGGCGTGAAGGAAAGGAAAAGGGAAAACAATTACAATGGTGACAGACAAATGCAAAAGGGAACATAATGCCAAACAAATACGAGTGAACAATATATTTGAATCACATATCATTGGTCATTATTACATCATAATAAGATGGTCGAGGTTTGATATCGACACGTTTTCCTCCTAATTCCATGGCTAATTCCATTCTTTTTCTCTCCCCTTCCTTCTCTGTTTATTGTACAATTTCCCTGATATCCATAATCCATTCATGTGAATATAGCCTATATCTCCCACCTCAGAATTCTTCCTGATCATCCATTCCATTTCCATTCAGTTTTGTTTTCTCCCATTCATTTTATTCATTATTTTATTGTATTTTTATTTCTATTAAATAAACTTTATTCTTATTTTTAACTGGGAATTACCATTAAATTAGAGAGTGAATTCAATAGCGAAAAATATTTATAGAAAAAAATGGTGTGTTAAATTATATTGACATGAATCGGTGCATTAATTTTGATCTTTGATCACAAGATAATACAGCCAAATTCCATGCAACCCCCCATATAATGAATTCATAGCAATGACATCGGTTGGAATATTCAGTCTGAAATTCAATAACAACCAAGCAAATATGTCCTAGAATTTTTGATAACATAAAATTAAATAATATATATTTTTAAAAAATTTACTTCTAGGATAGCAGCGTATATTCAGAAATTATTTTGTTAATATCACATTGAAAAATGCCTTATTATTCTCAACTAACAAAATTCCAATAACTGTCTTATTAATCTTAAACAAATTTAAAAAGTTATAAATATTTCTTTTTTATCTGAGTATCAATGAAAAAAATTTGTCAATCGAAATTTAAAATATTCGCTTAGTTACAAAAAATTTGTTGCTCTTTTTTAATTAATAAATTTCATTTCTAATTCATTTTTTAACGATTATTTTTTGATATAATGGAAAAATTACTAAATACGAGTGAGATGAGTTAAAAAAAGATGAGCTTAGAAACTGAAACCATATACATTATTTAAAGATAGATTTTTCCACCAAAAAATGCACCTTTCCAATTTGGTTTATAAATTAGTTTTTTTTCAGAACTCGTTTTGTTTAAATTTGTTATTGTTGCTAGTTGGGTGCAATTTATCTCTGTACTACATTCAATCATTATTGAAACTATTTTTCGCAAAATAGGAAAACTAACTCCATCCCGTCCAGAGTATGGCAAAAGTGACTTAGGTGAGTTTGCCGCCATCGCCCTGTTCCAAATTAATTTTGGCCTCCAATTCCCGATTTTCTCCATAAACGCGATAAGCAATGGCATTGTATTCGGGTTTCGGTTTGATAACGACCCTTTTACCTCCCAATTCCATGGTGCCTTTTTCGGTTTTCATAAATGCAGGCCATTCCCCGTAATTGATGTCTACAGTCACATTTACTATGTCCGTATTATTTTGATGAAAATATTGCTACAATGGAAAAATTATGTTTTAGATATAAAATGTGTTTAGAATAAAAGAAAATAATGTTGACGAGATATTTTATGATTTTTTAGAATTTTTTATTTTAAAAAATAGATCATGTTATGGTGTGTTAATATAAAAATTTTCCTAAAATTCTCTTTTTTAATTATTTAAAATAAAAAATTAGCCTCTAAAACACGTGTCCAAAAGTTCTGCGAATATTTTAAGCGTTTAGACATGAAAAATGTGCGGATCAGCTCGCGTCCATTCAGCAAAAAATGTTCTAATTGTTGCATTTGGTCCTTATATTCCTCCGGATTTTCTTGATCATTTTCCAACAAATTGAAATTTATCAGATTATTTTTGTTCATTTTGGTCCGTAAAATGGCCAAACATTGGTCCAAGTCGGCATTTTGCTCGCTTTGTTCTGAAGTTTGGCCAAATTCCTTCAACGATTTCCCAGCAAAACCAAATACATTATATGGTTTTGATTTTTCCACTGATTTTTCCACCAAAAAATTGCATATTTCCAATTTGGCTCTTAAATCAGCAAGTGGCTTCATATTTATGAAGGGAAAAATGGAAAGAGTGATGAAAATTGATAGGAAAAACATCTTCTTAATAAATGATTTTTTTGGTGTTTGCATCAGATTTGAAAATTTATTATCATAGAAAAACTTGTACGATAGTAGTACCAAAATAATAAACAATGTCTTTTTATTTTAGAAAGGATTAAAAAAGATCGATAATATTTTTAAAACATTTATATTGATACATCCTATTGATATTAAGTGGTAGGTACAAGACAACTAACTATTCACACGAATTTTTTTGCTTTTCTTTAATAAAAGTTATCCTATTAATATTTTTAATTTTCAATAATAATATGTTTCATATTTTTGAGAATATTTTAATAATTTTAGGCGGCGAAAAAATATATGTATTTATCATTTTTGATACTTGATATCCTTCGAAAAATCTAAAAAAATCTTTTAAATAATTAAATTAGAAGAAAATAAGAAAAATCTTCTGATTTAAATTTAGGATTTTGGCTGCTTTAAATAGTGAACAACCCACGAGTACCACGTCAGATAATCATTTTCCATATTTGGCTTTAATTTACCTATGCAATATTTCTAGATTAAAACTGAAAATATTTGTCCCAATAATTTTTTAATTATCAGAAAAATTGTTCTATAAAATTGTTCCAATTCTAAATTTATTTTAATTTCAATAATGTTAATCTAAATAAAAATTATAGACTTTACTTTTAAGGATACCAAAAATAAAATTAATTTTTTTTTTACCTAAAGAATAAAAAAGTTGCACCAATAAGGACTACAGATCTAATTTTGAAACGATATAATTTTTTATTATAATTTTTTTATATATTTTTTATTAAAGTTAATTTTTTGTTGTTTCCTTTCTGATATTTATATTGATTTGGTTTTAGTAGAATTATAGGTTGTTTCTCTCATAATATCGAGCGCAATAATTGATAGGTATATTTATCAGTGATCGGAACTCGTACTCGTACTTTGTATTCTCTTATTAATCGTACTCATGTTAGATTATGAAGTACGAGGGCTCGGAAAAAGCAGTATGAAGAAGAAATATGCTCCCTATTTTTGCCTTATTTTTAGAAAAAAATAAATTAATAAAACTAAATAAAAATTCTAAAAAAATTAAATCAATGAAAAATTACAAAATTAAAATTTATAAACTCGAAATTTTAACCAAAGTGTAGGTCGCAGGTTAGAAATCCAAATGGTTTTAAAAAAAAATTTCTTACATTTTTGGGCCTCGTTTTTCTGCATCTGTAAGCCTTTTTAATTTTGTTTTCAAAAAAAAAATTACACGATTTTCGGATCTTTTAAGAATCGTGAACAAAATTAAAAGGTGGATTTGTAAAAATAATTTTAAGCTTCTAGCAATGTTCGTGAATTGTAGATTTTTCCATAAAATTTAAATTTTTATTTAATTTTATTTTTTAATATTCAAAATACATAGGGTCTCGATGAAGAATATAATCAAAAATAAAAATTTTGGGAAAAAGGTTCTTTTGGAGCAAGAAAACGAATGAGATAATAAAAATACAAAAAGGTTTTTATTTCTACACGTATTTCAAAATGTTAATGAGACCCTCCGAGCTTTTGGGAGGGGGTCTTATTTTTAGCCCCCCCCCCTCAATTAGAGAGGGTGTCTCGCTGGAGAAAGGATCTTATTAGTGCAATACAGTAATTTTAAAAAATTGTTGGAACTGTAATAATATCAGATATCTCTAGAATGTATAATGATAAACCGAAAGTAGGGGGATACTGTTGAGAAATAAACAAAATTTCGCATTTATGATTTTTTAATTCAAAAAAGCAATAGCAATCCCAATATTATTTCTTTGAAATTATCTTAAAACTTTATTCAGAATAAAATTTTTCAACCATATTCTCTAAGCATTCCTTAAAGATAGACTCTATCTTTTCTGACCATATTGGATTTTTTCCGAAGAACCAAAAAATCAATTTAATATATTTGATTATATTGTTTTTTAAGTGTTCTCATCTTATTCTTATTAATACAATCAACTAATGCTAAGGAAATAAAGAAAACAAATTAGTTTATGATGTTAAGCTTTATTATACTATAATAATAATAATAATAATAATATAGAAAGAAAAGGCAAAAAATGTTTTGGAAATATTTGATAAATAATCAAAAATAGGCACAGACATTTTAGAGAAATAAAATTTATCAAAAAAAACAACATTTATCCGAAAACTGAAATCATATAAAAAGAATGCATCAAAATTTATCAACAGTACCAGTCAAATCACGTACAGTGCAATTTCTTGAATTTTGTCAACGTCATACGAGGTCTTTAGGCTGAATCACAACAAGAAATATTATATTTCAAAATTTTATGACCAAAATGAAATTAATTGATCAAAAAATGATAATTTGTAAATTCACAAAGATCAATAAAACTTTATATCAAATATTAATGAACTAATTCGATCATTTGCACTCCATCAATCTTAATACCTAATTTTCCATTTTATAAGTAACATTTTTGCACTAAATCCATTTTAGAAATAATATAATAGTAATCAATAAATAAAAGAATGTTATATTTTTGGAAAAAGTGCAATAAAATTTGATTTTTTTATAGTAGATAGATAGTAAACAATTTAATCCTACTTGATTTAATTTTTTTAATCAATGAAAATTTTAAAAAATTCATAATTTTCTATAAACATTGTTTTTTATTATTATTAAAACCGAGAAAATTTTGGAAAAACCAACTTCCATCCCGTCCATTATTTCAATCAAGATTTGCGTGAGTTTGCCATCGCGCGGTTTCAAATCAATATTGGCTTTCAGTTCTCGATTTTCACCATAAACTCGATAGGCAATGTCATCACATCATATGCTGGTCTTAGTTTGATTTCTACGTTTTTGCCTCCCAATTCCATGGTGTTTTGTTCGGTTTTCATAAATTCAGGCCATTTGTCTGGTTCAATATCCAACATAAAATTCACTATGTTGGTATTATTTCGATGAAAATATTCCTAAAATTTTGATAATGAATAGAGCCCGGACAGCAGGTTCTTCCTAGGTCCAGATTTCTGAATTGATACTGGGAAGGAGCTGCATTCTGGATCCAGGATTTTTAAATCCAGAAAAACCAGGATTTCCCAAACTCTAGATTCAGGACTATTGGATCCAGGAAATCCAAGTCTGAACCCACTCCAGCTCCGGACTCTAATAATGAATGTTTTTATTTATTAATAAGTTGTTTCTTCAAGATAAAACTATGGAATTATGTCTAAAAACCCAAAATTATATCAAAAAGATGACTTATAATTCATTTAAGTTAATAAAAACTAGCCTCTAAGACATGTGTCCAGTAATTCTCTGAATATTTTAAGCGTTCTGTTATAAAAAATGTACGAATCAATTCGCGTCCATGCAACAAAAAATATTCCATTTTTTCCATTTGATCCTTATATTCTTGGCTTTCGCCGTCTTTTATCAGAAAAATGAAGCTTATCATGTTGTATTTGTTCATTTTTGAATATAAAATGGCCAAGCATTGGTCCAGCTCGGCATTTTCTCCATCTTGTTCTGCAGTTTGGCCAAATTCCATCAACAATTTCCCAGCAAAACCATTAGCATTATATACTTCTGATTTATCCACTGATTTTTCCACCAAAAAGTTGCATATTGACAATTTGGTTTGTAAATCAGCAACTGGTGCCATATTAATGAGTTTTAAAAAGGAAAGAATGATGAAAATTGGTTGGAAGGACATTCTCTTAAACAATTTAATTAATTTTTTTTTAAAAAATAATAATAATCGGTTTTATTTTATTTTTTACGAATATGATAAATTAAATTTAAAATTAATTATAGTAAAAAACAATCTTTAGGGCGATTATTGTCACCAAAAAATAATATAATTCAGAAATATCTAATTAAAATCTTTAAAAATATAATATAATAAAAAATTTTACCCTTTGTAAAAATTGCGAAATTATTATAAAATGTTATAATTAAATTAAAAATTATGCGAAAATGTAAAGTTAAGAAAAAATCTGGATTTGATGTAAATAGAATTTTAGCTGACTTAAATACTATTATATCACATTTTCACAAAATAAAAATAAACCTATTTTTGGCTTTAATTTTATAATAAAAATAAAATACAACAACTTATAATACATTTTGCATCAAAATAGGAAAAAATTGTTCCATAAAATTACTTAAATTCTAAAGAATGTTCCATAAAATTACTTAAATTCTAAAGAATGTTCCATAAAATTATTCCAAATATGAAAATATTATATTATTTAGGAACATCTCTTATGATCAGGATCAACCTAACTAAAAATTATTACGATTTTGATTTTAAAATGGAAAGTTATTGCTTTTAAAACGAATTAAAATCAAAGGTTCAATTTTAGAAAAACAATAAAATTGAACCAACATAATCACAAATATTTAGGTTATATTCAGATTTTCTTAATTAAAACCCAATTAAATACACTTCAATTTTTATTTTTTTTTGAGTTTCTGCATGAAACTGTAATTAAATTAGTTTGTAGAGTAGGAAAGATCGGTTAACCGAACCGAAACTGAAAATCGGGGTTTTTTGACCAAAAACCGACAACGATAACTGGGGGGTCTCAAAAAACGATAAAACCAAAGTAGTTGGTCCAAACCGTTCGGTTTTGTTATTTCCATAAACCCCTAAATTCAACATATTTTCAAAAATGTATTTTTTGAAAAATATGTTGCATTTTCTAATGAGAATTTCTGGTAATTCGTTTTAAGATCGGTTAACAGAATTTGAAAAATTTTCACAAAGCGAATTACTGTTTTCTTACAATAAGCTATTAGAAAATAGAAAGTGAAAAGAAAATGAAAAAATTAAAACTTGGAAAATAGTGCGTTTGAATAAAATATTGCATAAAAACCAAAAAATTTCACATTTAAAGGATTATAATTAAGAAAATTTAATTATCTCAAAATAATTTTGTAAAATAAACTTGAAAATATTATCATATAAAATAAATAATATTTGAATGCTTTCAACTTCATCCATTGCAAAATCTGGCCGATTGGAGTGAATCTATTGAATGATAACAATCCATGTGGGGAAATGCGAAAAAAAAATTAAACCTATACATAAAGCGGCATTATCTTCAACACAACAACTTTGATGGGAGTGAAGAAAATAATTTATTAAATTCCTCTTCGGTGGTGTTCGAATCCAAATTTAAAAAATCAATTGAATCCAATTTGGAGAAGGGAGAAAATTTTTGAAAGATTTATATTAAATGTATTGTTTATTTTAAATAAACGTAAAGGATAAAAAAAATATATATCGTGGATAATATAATATTATTTTTTATTAATAAAACAGACACAAAATGAGCATTATTTTACTTTCTAATTAATAAAAATAATAATAATAATTAAGGTCAGGGTCGGATCTAGGTACTATTTACTATTTATTCACATATGGCCGGGACTACTCATGGTTAATTTCTCCGGGTCTTATTTAAAGATTAAATTTTTTGGTGAAAGCAATAAATTAATCGAAATTTAGTAAACTTTAATTTTTTAATAATTTTTTAATAATTAATAATGTATTTAAGTAAAACATTTATTATTTTTATTTTTATTTTTTTTAAAGGATTTAAATTTTAGGAATTTCGGCCAGTCAGTTTCGCCATGATATCCAGAATAAAAAATCAACTAACATGTGGATTTAAATTTTACATGTTCATAGATAAATTAATTATAAAAATTTTTTATTTTTTAATAAAAAATTAATAATTTGAGAGCATTAATTTATAATGGAAAAACAATTTATCAACTAAATCAATTGATAATTTTATGAAACATATGATTTTTGTCACATGCTAATGCAGCTAAACTATCTGCAATCATCCGTCTTCAAGGTTTTTTTAGAAAGGCCATCCGATATCACATTGAGCCTGAAGCCAAAAAATATTGTAAAAATTACATCATTTAAAAAAAATTAATGTTAATACAATAATAAACTTGATCGAATTTAAAAAGATCTCTCTTTGGTAATCTTATTTTGAAAAAGTATCATATTACTTAATATCATTCCAGAGTACAAATTAAACACTTTTTATTATTCAGTAGGTTTAAATATTCTCTTAGATGCTAATTAAATATTTGGAAATTGAATTTTATTCATTTTTATTGGTTTAGATTGGCCAAATAGCGAGAGATGAGAATGATAGATGACGAAAAAATAAGAATTTGGGAGATCGATAGCTAATCATGAAAAGCAGATTTCCTGACGATTCCTGAACTGAAGTAAGTTCTTGACGATTTGTGTTTTGGACCATATATTTAGGTTCTGTATAAATATTTATTTATTTTTTATTATTTTTGAAATGCATAAAACCACCTCTGCTCCATCCCGTCCAATATGTTAATGGCGAGTTTGGTGAGTTTGCCATCGCGCTTTGTCAAATAAATCTCAGCTTCCAATTCTCGATTTCCACCATACACTCGATATAAAATGTCATGGTACGATGGTCGCGGTTTGATTTCGACCCTTCTTCCTCCCAATTCCATGGTATCTTCTTCAGTTTTCATAAAGACCGGCCATTTTTCAGGTACAATTTCCACAGTAAAACTCATTATGTTTGTGTTATTTTTGTGAAAATATTCCTTTAGATGCCAAAAAATAATAAAAATTAACTTGCTAAAGAAAATCAAGTGAAAGTGAAAAAGCTAAAAAACAGCTGATAGCCATTTAGATTTTATATTTATTCACTCAATAGAGGAACAGTAGAAATCATTATTGAGAAAATTCATAGTTCGAAACATTTATATTTTCTTATGATTTTTTTATTTTGCTCCTTTAAAGTTATGGCTTATTAATAAGATTTTTATTTTTTAGCATGATTGGCTGATTTATTTTTATTGCAGTTTTTGACCTCCTAATCCAAACAACCTTCTATAGAGCTAGTATTCTTCTAATAATATTATTTTTTTATAACTAAAATGAATAAAAAAGATTACTGATAAAATCATTATTTATTAAAGATAAAATTATGATAATTTTGACTTTAACTGATTCAATTAGATGAAAAATTACCTCTAAAACACGTGTCATAAAGTTCTCAGAATATTTGAAGTAGTTGTTGAACACGAAAAATGTGCGCATCAACACGCGTCCATTCAATAAAATATGTTCAAATTTTTGCATTTGTTCCCTGTATTCCTGCTGGTTTTCTTGATGATCACTTGTCAGAAAACTGAAGAGTATCATATTGCATGTGTCCATCTTGGTGCGTAAAATGGCCAAACATTGGCCCAATTCGGAATTTTCTCGGTTTTGTTCTGAAGTTGAGCCCATTTCCAGCAACAATTTCCCAGCATGGCCAAATGCATTATAGGTAGTCTTTTGATAATCTAGGGCTTATTGGGATTGCTTTTTCCGCCAAAAAATTGCACATTTCCAGTTTGGTAATTTTTGGTGTTTTATTTGGTGCCATATTGATGAATGATAAAATAGCGAAAATGATGAAAAATGGGAGCAAAAACATTTTTCTAAAAAGAATTTATTTCAGTAGCCTTTTTAATATGGCACATTATTTTGCAATTAAAATAGTAAATAAAAATAGGCATTTTAAATTTGAAAAATAAATAATGGAGATAAAGCTTTTGAATTATACACACGATAATAATGAAGAAAATCCTCTTCATTTTTCAATCGTATAATAAAAATTATAAAATTTATATCTCAATTTTCGATGCAAAAATGAGCGGAGTGCCAAACTTAGTTGTTAGTATTCTATTGCTTAATGAACAACATAAAATTAATATATTTTTTATTTTTTAGGAAACATATTCTATAATTTATTTTTTGGCTATTTTTATAAAGAATATTCGATCATTTTCTCGCTTCAGCGTGAAAACACTTAATTATTAGTATTGAAAATAAAATCCTAAATTTAATGAAGCTATTTATCTTTTATATTAAATATTTCTGCCTGTGTTCCGTTCTATTTCTAAATAAATTCAAAGAAATAATTCATTAGAAAAAATTGAAATTAATCGGATTATAAAAAAACTAATTAAATCATCAAAAATAGTTTTGGATTTTTTTGAGTTAATTCAAATAGTATATTTTGGTCATTAATACTTTTTAGCATATCAATTATATTTTAATATATAACAAATAAAAAAATTTCTCTAAAATCTTTAAAGAATTCGAAAATGGGAAAAAGACTGTAGATAACACGATTGGCAAGAATTTTTGGTGCCTTAAATACACAAAACATCAATACCAGATCCATATTTGGTTTTAATTTGCAATAATAAATAAATACAAAATTATAATACGTAATCAGTTATTAATTAGAGAATCAGAATAAATTTGTTCCAAGAAATTGTTCCAAATTAAAATTCACATTAATATATCAGCAATATTATTATTATTATTATTATTGCATAAAATTATTTTCTTTATTATGAATGGAATCAAGAATATCATAGTTTATTTTCACATTAAAAAATAAAGAGAAAAACAATTTTGCAAAGCCAAAATAATTGAAATTTTTAAAATAGATTAAATTTTTATTGATTTTTTAGGTTTAATATTTTTTAAAATTTTTAATCCTCAAGAATTTTTCAATAATTCAATAATTATTCTTAATGAAAGTTCAAAAAATTTTCAATGAAAAATTCGAATAACTGGTACTTTCTTATTAAGGGCGGTTAAACTTTTAACGGGTAGCTAAATTTTAACAAGGGGGGGGGCACCATTGAAATTTGGCTGCTGCCCCCTGTTAAAATTTGTCCCTTGTCCCTAGATAAAAGTTTGCTCCCCCCCCCATTTATCAGGAAATTACCGAAAAACTAAAGCTAAAAAACAAAACATAAATTTCTGTAAATATTATTTTTAAAATTTAATCTCTCAAAAATTTCGAAACATCCTCAAGTTTTCGACCGCATTGCGTTAACTTTATTTTTTGCTTAATTAGGTAAATGCTTAAATTAATTAAAAACTTTTTGTTTAGTTGTTGGAATATGATGATAACTAGACGGCGCAGGACAGAATCCTTTGCAGGATTTTGTAGTATTATGCAGGATTTTTAAACAGGATTAATCCGGCGCAGGATTATCCTGCGCTGATCCTGCAATCCTGCTCCTGCAGTTTCGAGGCAGATTTCTAAAACTAATTTTTTATTAAAATAAAAATTGTAGATAAAAAGTTCTTTTTGGAGCAAGAAAATGAATGAGATAACAAAAATACAAAAATTTTTCATTTATACAATGTAATTACAATAAAATAAAAAATTTAAATCATATTGGTAAAGTACATTTTGGTACGTAAAATGGACAAGCATTGGCCCAGCTCGCTTTTTTGTTCATTTTATCCTAAATTTGCGTCATTTTCCATCAACAACTTCCCGGACGAGCCATAGGCATTAAATGAATTGCAACTAAAAACTGATTTTTCTGCCAAAAACCTGCATATTTCCAATTTATTTGGCAATAATGCCATATTTATATGTAGCAGAATAGAAAAAATAAGGAAAAACGAGAATAAAGCTATTTCTTAAAGAAAATTAATGTTTTTTTAATCAGAAATTATAAGTTTGTAATGTAATAAATTAAAAAAATAAATTGAAAATATTTGTTCAAAAACTCATTAATTAAGGCTTTTTTTTAAATAAACGCAAAAAACTTTTATCATTGATATAATAATTATTGTATTTTTTAGAAATTAACCATTAAAAGCTCTCTAAAAAATCATTATAAAGATTTATAAAACGGTGTTTACTTGTAAAAACAACGTATTTGATCAAAAGCTTATTAAAGAAATTGAATTAATTTAATTAAATTCTCTGTGGATCTTCTTTAGCTTAAAATAACAATACATTTAGTACATTATACAAAGTAATTTTTAATAATAAGAATTTTCGAAATTTTTATGTAAAGAAAAAAAATTAAATTTAGGATTCAAATGGAATTAGAATTTTAGCTCTCTTAAATATCAAATAATTATTTTCATCATATGATTAGATAATGCCAATCCATAGCTGGTTTTAAATTACATAATAAAAATAGAAATATAAAGAATTCAATTTTATAGAATAAAAAGAAAAAATGTACCAAAAATGGATCCATTGAAAAAATTTCCATAAATTGTTCCAATTTGAAAGTTTTTTGATTAGATTTTTATTTTATACTTTTTAAATGCCAATTCTCAAAGAGTTCATTAAAAAATTCATTTTTCAAAGATATTCATCACTTTAAATACATACTTATAATAAAATGAGCTTATGACAAAATTGGATTTACTTAAGCAAAAATAATAAACGTTGCAAACAAATGCATAAAACTATCTAATTATTAATGCATATATGTATAACTTTAAACATTCAAATATTTTCTATTTAAAAAGCAAATTTCTCAATAAAAAATTTCGTCACTGCCATCTATAGGAATCAAATTTTGTTGAAATATGAAAAATCAAATTAAAATCATAAATAAACTTTAAATTTAGATCTTTCCAAAGGGATATTACAGGATATGTATAGAATAGGAATGTATATGTATATATGTATATGTGTATATGTATATATGTATATGTATATAGATATGTATATTAGGGATATGTATAGAAGTAATTATATAAAATTAAGTTCCAAAAATTATCCGACGTTTATTCTTTATATTCCAGTCCAAACTTTGCATCGTTTTGCCGATTCAGGGAACATCCGAGAGCCTTCCTTACATTTGAAATCTTTTCCGAAATCGGGGATGTTCTAAAAAATTAAGAAAATTAGAAACAAGAATTAGTCAAAATAATAATTTAAAAATTTATATAAAATCACAAGTCAGTCTTATGCCATTAACAAGTTTTTTCATATATAATATTATTTCTTCTTCTCTTTCTTCTTCTTTGATGTAGTCTCTACATCAAAAAGCTTTTTTGCGATGAATTTTATACATTGAAATATTTTTAAAATTATCGTTAAATAGATTTCATTTCTTAAAAAATTTCAAAAATTTAGTATAAAAAATTAGTTTATTTTTATTTTTAATCTACTAAAATATGATGAGAAAAAATAGGGAGATCAGATTAGTTTTTTACTAAATAAAAATATTAAAATTTTTATATGGTTAGTAATTTGGCAATAAATAGAAAATAGAACAATTTATAGTTTTTTATTTATGGTAATAAATAATTCCTTTACCTGCAAAACTTGGTTTACACGACAAGAATTTGGAGAATGTACATCAGTCAACAATTTCCTGCTAAGCAACTCTTCACTGTATTTTGCACACCTAAATTTTATAATTACAAAAAAATTTTCTACATAAGTAAAAACTGTACAGACAAGTTATATGTAGAAAATTATGATGAATTGATATTGTAACTTTTTTGCCTTTTAAAGTTCCTAGAAAATTTTCTTTTTTATGTACATACAATTGCTTTGTATAATTTTGACTTAATAAAGTTTAAAAATATATATTAATTATAAATTTGTGCCAAGCTGCAATCAATATTTGTCCTAAAATATCAAAAAATACTAAAAAATAAAATTTTACGCTCTTTTCTTTTTTATTTATTATAATCACAATATAAAATTATAAATAAATATACTTATTTAAAAATTATTCTTATAGAATCATCTCTACAAAGGGCATTATATTAGAAGGATGCCTTTTAATAGATAGAGTCCTTATTTTAGAGAATTATTCTTATAGAAACATTCTCTACGAAGGGCATTATATTAGAAGGAGGCCTTATAATAGATAGAGTCCTTATTTCAGAGAATTATTCTTATAGAATCATTCTCTACGAAGGGCATTATATTAGAAGGAGGCCTTATAATAGATAGAGTCCTTATTTTGGAGAAATTTTTTTTATTTCTTTATAGTGAAATATTATCATTTTTAAATTATTTTTTGATAAACAAACCAATGTCTGGAATAGGCTATCCAGAATAGTTCATTTTTGGTGAACTGCTGTTCCAGTTCCATAATCGTCTCATCATTCAAAACAACTTGTTTGTAAGCATTGTATACCGCTTGCAGACCTTAATGGCAATATATGAGTGTCAAAAAATATGAATAGAAATCAATTTTATAATTTTACAACCCATTAGACAGTGAAGAAAAAACAGATAAATAAAAATTAATATAATTTTTATGAATAGTATAAAGTCAAAAATTCGATTTTCTCTTTTAAAATTTTGTTATTTGTGAATTTATAACGTTTTTTTATTAACAAAATCAAAAAGGATTATAGAAACTTTTTTTCGATGAATAATGGCAGGAGAAAATTGGAATTTTATTTTAAAAATTTCGTAATTTCTTATTGTTGGATGTTACGGGAATTTCTAAAATATTAATTTATAATATATAAGCAGCCTTATTTAATTTTAACATCAATTAAATAGTATATTTTAAAATAACCCGCAATATCCGCTGTATTTTCGCTTTGAGTGAACTTTCCATCGGCACATCTATAAGAGTAAAAAATTAAACCATTTTTAAAAATTAAATTATCTATATATTAGATTTTTACAAATTGATGCATAAAAATGATTTTTGATGATAACTCTGGCTGATCCCCATAAATTTTTTACCGTACAGGCCCCTTCTCTAACGGACAACATTGCTTGGAATAATGATCAATCAAACATTGTGTCATCTGGTTGAAACCCTCTGTCGAATTCCTGTCCATCCATCCACACCTGCTGGACTGAATGCAAGTTGCCTCGCCTAGGGGCCCGAATTGCATACCTTGAAAGTAAAAACAAACAAACAAATAAATAAATAATCCCTACCAGATAATTTACTAATTATTTTTTATTCATTATCTGCATATAGGTCTAGCAGTAAATTTTTTTTTATATCAATGACCTGTAAAAAAATTATGATTTTTTTCCCGTAAATCGCAAACGACAATCCCTGTAAATGTTAATTGTAATTATGATAAGCCGTGATGTATAATCAAAAACATAAAGTTTCTATCTACATACTTACAATAGCTTCCTATTATTATAATATACAAAAAAATTTGAAGCATAATGTAAAAAATAGATATAACCATTTTCTTGAAGCATAAATAATAAAATCAATCTAAGGATACGACAATATCAAATGAGTTTTTAATGATTTTGGATCATTCTACTATTTTTTTGTAATGACATAAGATCCTATTTATAAAAAGCATGAAATTTTATTTAAAATAATTTAGTTCATAAATGATTTTTAATAGTTTTTCCCGTAATGATTGGGAAAATATGAATTACTTAGTAAAAGGCATGTTCTAAGAAATGGAAATATCTAAATTTGGCTTAGTTGCAGTTTAACCGTCCCTTCGCAGATTAACCGTCCCATAAAAAAGTTTAACCGTCCTATCAACTTTTAACCGTCCCATCACAGTTACCGTATTTCCTGTATTAAGTCCCCCCCTGCAATAGACCTCCCCCCTCTGGAGGGGGTCGAAAAATAAATCCCCCCCTGCATTAGGACCCCCGGGGGTACTAACCAAAAATTTGATTTTTTATATAAGGAAAAAGAAAAATTTTCAAAATTCAATGTAATAATCGCTATCGTAGTCTCTTCATCAAAAATGCGAGCATTTCCCATCTTGGTAAAATTTTAGAGGGTATTTCTTTTCTAGAACCCTATTTTTAGGGGTGTATTTTGGCCCGGACGTCATCTTTAGGGGTGTATTTTAATAATTTTAATTTTATCTGTCCAGCATAATATTTCCCATACATCATAATTTTGAATATAAAAAAATTTTTGGTTCGCTAATGAATAAAAAAATTCTTTTTAGTATTTTTTGTCTGATAAATAGTGTTAAAAATAATTTCGTCCACCGGGGCCGGTAGTAAATGAATCCTGGTAACACAACCTATGGTAGCAACCAATGGTTATTTGACCACAGGTTAAGCTACCAATGACCAATGGTTAGCGTAGTAAAAGAAGTTGGTAAGGTTACCAGGGTTTTTACCATAGCTTCCTTTGAAAAAAGTAACCATAGGTAAGGAAAAAGTTACCAGAGCTTTTAAATTTCATTTTTTCCCAGCTTTCCTCTCTGAAATTCACCGATTTTTAATCAATGAACAAGTTTTTGTTGATACCTATTTTTTCGCCGATTTTTGGGTGAATTTTCCTTGGGATCAAAAAAATTATAAAAAATTTATTTCCTCATAAATCTTGATAAATTTAATATAAAAGGAAAGAAAACATGTTTTGCTATGTGTCAAAATTTATTTTCATTAGATTAAAATTTTTCCTGATTTTTTCTGGATTTTTTAAAGGCTAAATTGCCTGGTTACCATGGCTTAAGCCATGGTTGCACTTCATAAGGGAAATCTATGGTAAAATGACCATTGGTTAGATTCATTTACTACCAGGTCAAATTTTAACCTATGGTCAGTGGTAACTTAACCTATGGTTCCCTGGTAAAAACGCTGGTAACTTCATTTACTAAGGAACCCTGGTAAAATGACCTATGGTAAGCGATTTTTACCAGTGACCAGGGTTCATTTACTACCGGCCCGGGACTCGAACCCAAAAGAATGGAGACTGCAGTCTGCAACACTATCCACTAGGCTACAAGTGCATATAAGTGAATGGATGACATTTCTGACTGATTATTATGCAAATTTTCTCCCTCAAAATATTTTCTCCCTCAAAAAATGGAGTCGAAAAATAGTACCCCCCTCTTCAAAACTGAGGTTGAAATACAAATCCCCCCCCCCTGCAATAGACCCCCCTCTGGAGGGGGGTTGAAAAATAAATCCCCCGGGGGGTCTAATACAGGAAATACGGTAAACCGTCCCATTAAATTTTAACCGCCCCATCAATAAAATCACTTTTAGTATCAGGAATCAACAAATTAACAATTATTAATAACAACAGCAATTAAAAAGGATATTGTTCATGCATTTCTTCTAGAATGTGTTGGAAAATGTTGCGATTACTATGAAATCTTCGAAACATGTATTGGAAAAGATAAATGGGTAACAATTCCGTATTCGATCCATGAAGATGACGTAATCCATCCTTTAGTCCTTTCCAGGTGGACTCTATTGATTGGGTGTGAACATTCCAGTCCCAGGATCCAAAAAATTTAGACGATGGTTAACCCATCTGTGAGTAAACTGTAGCTGTGGAGCTCTAATACCGCCATAAGAGCGCCACCCATCCGACACTATCGTATTTCCCGGTTCAACATGTTCCGCGATTATATATTTCTATTCTGTTGAAACAAAATAATTTTGTCGGAAATTGAAGCTGGTTGGATTGTTAAAAATTTGATGGGACGGTTAATCTGCGAAGGGACGGTTAATCTGCGAAAGGACGGTTAAACTGCAACTAACAAGGAACACTCACTTAGTGAAGCGCTTTTTAGGGAATGCCATGCATTCAGAAAAATAATGCATAATCTCTTCTACTTATATTCGAAATACTAAATCCCTATATAAAAAAACTTTCGAGAAAAAAATAATTTTAAATTTTATTTTTCGGGTGCTTTAAGCGCGTGTCACGATGGATCAACCGCTATTTTTGTTAACCAATTTATAATACCATACTAGGATAAACTTAAAAAAAGCGTATTTATAAAATAAAATTAAGCTTGCTTTTTTTACCTTTTTAATTTTTCCTATTTCCATCAAAAAATTCGATTTTTATTTAAATTCTCTATAAATTATTTTTTATTTAAACATATCCATAGATTTCAAATTTTTTAAGAAAATCGAAAAACTAAAAAGGTCAAAAAATTAAGCAAATTATTCTGTATATTTACCTTTTATAGGTTTAGCTTAACATGGTAATTTAAATTTTGCTGGCCTTTGTGGCGGTTGACCCATCGATAACACACGCTTAAAACACGCCGAAAATAATATTTAAAATTATTTTTTTCTCGAAATTTTTTGTATATGGGGATTTACTATTTTGAATATAAGTAGAAGAGATCATGCACTATTTTTTTGAATGTATGACATTCCCTAAAAAGCGCTTCACTAAATGAGTGTTCCTTGTAAGCCCTAAATTTATATTAAAAAAAGTATATTAATTATAATTAATCCAAAAAGCAAATACAACATCAATTCTTTTGATCTTTTCCGATATATAGGTAATCCCCTTCTCCTCTCCCCAAAAAACTCAATTAAATCACTCGATATTATTAAGACTATTTATTACCGGTGTTTGCGCGTTATATCAAAAAGTGCAAATCCCATCAAACGTGCAAATCCAACCAAAATGCGTATTACCTACTACTAGATAACTAACGAGGCAAAACAACTAAATAACTGGTGACAAAATGACCAATATTAAAAATAAACTGAAAAAAACAAAACAAAAAATATTTTCAGAAAAAATTATAAGATCGTTTAGAAAATTCAACAAATGAAATAAGTAAATGTTTTTAGATTTGCAAAAAAATCTAAAAACATTCCGAACTATTCTGGTCCTTTAGAGGCGTTCATTTATTAAAAAAATAAAGATCACAATACTTTAATTAAAATAAAATTTTAGAATTTTTCGGTAATGGATATTTTTTGAATCTCTGAAGTCAACTGTTCTGCAAAATTTATGATCTATAAAAGGAACAGTATAGTTAGGAATGTTTTTAGATTTTTTGAAAATTCCCTCTTCCATTTGTTGAATTTTCTAAACGATCTTATGTTTTTCTGAAAGTATTTTTGTTTTATTTTTTTCAGATTATTTTTGTCATTATTTATCTTATTGTTTTGCCTCTATCATTTAGTAGTAGGTGCAGCGCATTTTGATGGATTTGCACTTTTGCTATAACGCGACTAGGTATTTGCATTTTTGATAATAAGGCGCACGCACGTTTATTACCTATGGAGTCGAATCCATGAGAAAGTTCATGTCCCACAACAAAGCCTAGGGATGCGAAATTGTACCAATTTGGGTAGCCAATTCTAAAAAGATTTTACATCATAAAAAAACAATATAAAAGGACAATTGCTGTTAGAAAAAATTAAAAAAATTCGCTTCTAAACAATATTTCATCTTCTTCTCATTTAGATGACAACCCAGGGCTGCCAAATATCCTTTTTTTAAAGATTTGTTCTTTTTGGACCAACTATCTTTTTTTCCTTTATTTGTTAGATTATGGAAATTATTCTTCAAAAAAATGATCAATTTTCTTTAAAAAAGATCAAATTTTCAAAATTTTCTCCGGCGCGACCCCTGTCGGAACTGCCGTCAACTCCCACAATGGATGGATTTATATTTAAAATCTCTAAGTGCCGTTTTTTCAGTCAGTTTTCACTTATTTTTT
>LDKF01003354.1:0-20460 GCA_001026735.1 Rotylenchulus reniformis | reverse complement strand
CCCCCCCCCGGAAATTTTTAATTTTTCGAATTTAGGGAGCGGGGGCTGTACCCTCCCCCCATTCCCTCTCCCTGGCTACGGCCTTGATGCTCGCTAAATTTGCTGAAATTGCCTGTATGAATAACTTACGTTGAAAAACATTGCCAATTGCAATACATATCAGATTGAAACTTCAAAAAACAAGAATATGTAATGCCAGAACAAAACAGGCCGATGTGCTGTTGGTTGTATAGTATAAAAATATTACGTCAAAATATTTTTCACCTGAATTTATGGAAGAATGAATGAATTAAATCAATTAGCTTAAATCATAATCGGATAAAAAATTGATTTAAAAAAAAGTCTTGGATTTTTTTGAACAAAATAATAGATTTTAATGGGTTTTCAAATGTTTTCTAAGGACTACCCGTTTTGTATAAATTCAGACCGCACAGCGGCCCACCGCCAAAGGGCCTGTCAACCTCCACACAAAAATATTGTCCAGTCCAATTTTTTAAAAAATAGGTACAGCTTCGTTAAACCTGGTCTAAATTAAAATATAAATTTCTTTCTATCAATTTTTGTTTAAAAATTAGAAAAATTGAATTGGAAAAATAGATATAGAGGGCAATTTGTCCGATTTTTTGATGCATTGGGTTGACAGCTGGGCCGCTGTGAGACCGTCAAAACGCCGTGGGTTTAATTAAACTATGTTCAATCAAACAATATTTTATTTAACGCAGAAGCTCTTGAATTCTGAAATCAGAACAGTGGCGTAGCCCGGGGGAAGGGGGCCCAAAAAATGAAAAGGGTCCCTCCCCCTTCCTGTTAAATTTTTTAAAAAAATTTTCGAAAATTTTCACCAAAGGCATAACTGGTCTAACAAAAAAGTTTTTGGGCATGGGGATATTTTTTTGTCAGTTTTGGGATTGGGATGTTCTGCGATTCGAGGGGATGTTTTGTACCAACGCCTTTTTGTCCAGCAGCTGCGTTTTCCGGCATTTCGTTCTTGCCATTTTCCGTGTTTCATCGGATCGGAGAAAAGCAGGAAAAGGAAAGGAATATGTACACACTACACATACACTATGATAAAGAAAAAAGAGAGATAACAGTTTCACAAGAGACAGAAAAGAGGCAAAGAAAATATTAAAAGGATTCGTTTCGAAATTTTATTTAGGAAAATAGTGTTTTTAATTTCAAAAAAGAGGCTACGCGGTAATCACTAGGGACCGGATTTTAAAATCTAACTAAAATAGTTAACTATTTTGGGGTTTTTAGCAACTAAAAATCCGGTCCCTAGTAATCACTATCGGTGTCGGTCGATTTGTTTACCGGGGTCGAATAAGTATACCTATTTTATTTGGGGAATATTTGATGTAATTTTCGTTAACATTTTAATTTAATACCTTCTCAACATTTAAATGTCAAATTATCGCATTTGTCTTTTTAAGTATAGTTCATCTATTGCATGCAAATTGGCGTAATTAATAATGCACGGAAGCATCAATAAAAGCGAAAGCTTTTCCACGAATCCAAATTGTTTTGACAAGTTGTACCATTTTCTGGATGAACTGGGTTCTGGTGGTTTCGGAAAAGTCAAACTGGCCATTCATATGCTGACGGGCGAAAAGGTTGCAGTCAAAATAATCGACAAAAAGTCAATTGGAGTAAGTCAATTGGAATCTGTATTTATGTTTATAATCTAAATACTAAATCAATTTAGCGCGATCTACCGCGGGTTTATGCAGAGTTGGAAGCACTGAAACACTTGGCACATCAAAACATTTGTCGATTGTTCCAATTTATGGAAACTGACGAGAAATTTTTCATTGTTATGGAAGTAATGCATTTATTATATTAAAAAATAATTTGCTTTGCTTTATTAAGTATTGTAATGGCGGCGAAATGTTTGATTACATTGTGAAAAAGGAACAATTGGTTGAATCCGAAGCTAGACATTTCTTCCGACAGCTGGTCCAAGCTGTGGCATACATTCATTCGATGGGTTGTATTATTAATTTTTGATAGATTATTTAATTTTTAATAATTTAAGGTTTTGCACATAGAGATCTGAAACCGGAGAACTTGTTACTCACCCATGACTTACAATTGAAAGTGATCGATTTCGGTCTTTGCGCTAAGCCATTGAACGGATTGACAGGAGTCCTAGAAACTTGTTGTGGCTCACCTGCTTATGCAGCACCCGAGCTCATACAGGTAAGTCTGTGCTTGTGTTGTGCCAATCCAATTCAAATAAAAGAATATTTTAAACAGAATCACAGTTATTTTGGAAATGAGGTGGACATTTGGTCAATGGGCGTGCTACTCTATACTCTTCTTTGCGGACATTTACCTTTCGATGATGATAATTATGCGAGACTTTACAAGAAGATTTTGGTCATTTTATAATTGTTTGATTATTAACTGATCATTTTTAGCAAGGAGCTTACTTAGAACCGGAATTCCTTTCCCTGCAAAGCAGAGAGTGGGTGCTTTATAAAAATAATAAAAATTCCCTTATTTTAGGTTTTTGCGATGCATGCTAACCGTAGACCCAAGAAAACGTGCAAATATCAAGCAGATTTTGACCCATCCTTGGCTCAACAAGAATTATGAACAGCAATTGAAATGGAGAAGCATTTACAATGTTTAAGGAGTAAAATACTTTTTTGTTGATCTACATTTTTCAGAAAGATATTGTGGACGAGGATGTCTGTCGTGAGCTTGTTTACTTTTACGGCACCCCAATGACTGAAATGATAGAGAGAATCAAAGAGGTCCCATCAGCTAAAACAATTTTTTGCTTTACAAATTTACATCTTGCTTATTTCAGTGGAACTTCGATTATCTCACTGCTACTTATCTAATTCTTCTACAGAAAAGTTTGCCAATAATTATCCTCAAATAGATTTTACTTTCAGAAGAACGGAAACAAAATTTCGCTTTGCCATCCTTCCGCGGAGGAGTAACTTACCCATTAATAAATCAAAGTAATTTTTGTCCGAAGGCAAACAAACTGCCCTGCTCGCCAACAATACATGCATCGTTGGACCAAGACTTGGATTTGTCGGGGATCGAAGATAGTTTTAACAATAGTTCACCGGATGATCCGATAATGACTCCAACTGAAAAGGTCCGTTAAAGATGAAAAATGCTATTGCAAATATTTTGCAGAGAATGGAAGCCATTGCCCTTTGTTCCACGTCGGTCTTCACTCACTCACCCCATCAACTCGGCAAACAAATAAACATTGTGAGTAGCCGAAATTGTTTATTTAATCAAATAACACATTTTTGTCAGGCAAACCAACTCGCCATAGACTCGTCTTCTCCATTGGAAATGGATAAACCCATGGTCAAGCACATTCCCATTTACATGAACAACAAGGAGAATGTTCGTCCGCCATCCACCGTTACAAATACAGCGCCCATTCCAGCAAAAGCTCGTTGTTATGGTGGAAAGGCAGCGGGTGATGAGACACCGCGACCCAAGAGCATCTACACCACTCCGAGACGTGCTGGTGCACCCTTTTGCTCTCCCGCCATCGGGAGTTACCGGCGACCAAATTCGGTGGAGCGACCTCCTCGGACTCCGGCGATAGCCCCAGCCCATGAGCAGCAACAGCATCAATTCGCCCAGCTCCAAAAGCGGTCCAATTCAACTGATCGTCCTTCCACTTCCGCGAGTGGCAATTCCTCCCCGCTGCCCCATTCTTCACCATCAACCGAACGCATGGCGCGCATTGACACGCGGGATGAGCCAAAATCACCAGGAAGGCTGCGCCAGCGGTTGTTCTCCTCGTTGGAGCGAAAGGCCGATAGAATGAAAAATCTGTTGACACCAAAGAAGATTCGGTCGGAAGCTCCTACTAAGTTGAAGTGCATGAAGGTGAGTNTAGTCAATGGTCAACACTTCGACAACAGCATCATCAGATCCGGCAAAGGTGCGGGATGAGCTGATGAAGGTGCTGAAGAATCTGGGAATGGTGCCAATTCAAAATGGGTATGTATGGCCTAAGCAGTGCCATAGCCAGGGATTTGGCCTAGTGATGTCCTTTTTCCGATTTCCCCCCTGGCTATCTGCACGGACCTGAGAAATTTGAAACAAATCTAATGATTTATACCATTCGGACGAAGATGGAAGATATCCGGATCGAAAAAGAATATTGCGGGCGGAGGGCAAACAACTGTAGAGCTGGAAGTTGTCTCCATCGAAAATATGTCCATTGTGGGGGTTAAGCGGAGAAGGATACAGGGCGATTCCATGATGTACAAGAAAATTTGCGAGGAGGTGAGTGTTCGAGTCTTGAATCCGATTTTATAAACAACCTATTGCATAACAGGTCCTTGGACTAATGAGCAGCAATGTAACAGTATAACCGAGGAGGATGTGCAGTTTCCAAGCCAAACCAATCACTTACTCCTACTCTTATTATCACAGCCTCACTCCTCTTTTCAGTTTCTTTCCTTCTTCTTCCACCTCTCATCATCACTTAACACCTTTTTTGAATTAATATTGCCTTTATTCGTTTGTTATAATGCTCTTTATTGTATTTATTTTTAGTTTCTTGGCACTCATCCAACAACGCAAATAGTTCTTAGCCTTTTTTGACTTCATACACAACCATCTCGTTCGTTATATTATAAATTTATGTAAAAGTTTATGAGTCTTTTTATTCATTGGTTTTTTAGTCTATAGTTAGGTTGTTCGATTGATCTCTGAATTAGATGTAATGTGCGAAGTGATTAGTCCGAAAATCAATCTCTTGGGCAAGAATCCACTGATCATTTTCCCGAATTCGGCCAACTGATCATTGTCCCCTAAATCCTGATGATCTCTAACTTTTCTTTGCCTTTGGTCGCTTTCCCTCATATTTGGAACAGGATGCCACGAAGGTGTTGATGTCCTGGCACGGTGCCTGTACGTACAATTGAAGAAAGAAACAGTTGTTGCGCACCCAGGCAAGCGGATCCGGCACACCGAACATTTTGGCGTAACTGGACATTTTTGGGATTTTAGGAATTTAGAAATATTTTGATGTAAAAATAATTGAAAGGGTTGAGATTTTCGGCAGTTCGACCCGCTTTTTCGCCTTCAAACCTTTCCATCTTGCGACAATTTTCCCAGGTCATCTGAAGCGGATCCGCCATTATCGGCGGGGGCGGCGGAGGTGGTGGTGGCACCAGGTTGGCCCCCGGAGTTTGTTGGGACGATGGAAGGCGGCTTTGAGCTGAAGTTGCAACTTCAAATGTCATTGCCCCCCCCCNCCCCCCCCCCCCCCCCCCATCAATGCTTTATCCCTCCCCCCTGTTACTTTGCGCGTTCGCCGGGATCCGCTCCATCCCCGTCCTCCTCCCACTGCTCGGCTTCATCCTCCCCACTCCTTCGCCTTCGTTCTGTCTCTTCTTTTCGTAAACCAACAATGCCGCCGTCGTTGTACTGCTCGGCCTCGTTGTCGGTGGCACAAATTTCGGCGAATCCGGAGGAGCTGTAGTTGCTCCAAATGGCCCAATGGATGGTGGCGGTGTCCCATCATCATCGTAGTCAACTGAAATGCCTTTGGGGTTTTCTGGCCTCCATACTTCGGTCTCGGCCCCCAAATCCCTTCCACTTACATCCGTTGTTGATCTTGACTTGTCCCTGTCCTCTCTGTCCTTGTTGTCCTTGTCCCTCCACCTCTTCTCCGCCCTTTTCCTCCCCAATTTTGTCATATTCTTCTGCCACACTCGGCTCCTCTTCCTCCTCCCAATTTGGCATCATTTTCCTTCGCATTCCATTGTCCCCATCCCTGCCATCCAATCTTCGGATTCGTAATGGCCATGAATGGCCACGCAATTCCAGTGGCCAAACTTCGGGATCAGCGCCGCCAACAAATCCTGCCGAAGAAACAAAAGCGGCAAAAATCAAATGCAACTTCTGGATACATTTGCGGATTTAGAATTTTGGCCTATCGAATTCCTGTATCAATACCTAAATTTACCCAACTTTGATTTGGGCCAATTTTGATGAGTTTGTAGTTCGTACTGCCTTTTTTGGACTTTGCATTTTGCTCTTATACCATTTTGAGTATTTTGGCTCATTTTTGCCCACCTTCCTCTTCATTTATGGCCACTCTTCCCATCGGCGGCGGTGGCTTGGCCATCGGCGGCGTCCAGTCAGCGGGCTCCTTGTCCACCTCCACACCTCCCAATCTGATCGGTTGGGGTGTGTTATCTGGATTTTCTTTACCTGATCAGCACCATTTTTCTTACTTTTTGAGCCTTTCGTTCCTTTCGCGCATTCCTTCGCCTCCACCATTGCCTTTGGCACTACTCAATCTCAGCACCTTGAAATGGTCCCCGAAACGGTGGGATCGGTGGGCGATGGTGTTTGGGTTTGGGGTGACGAAGACCATTTGGAGGAGGAGGAGGAAGGGGAGGGGGATGATCGGCAGAGGGAAGAGGCGCATCTGGCAAGCAAAACTGATCGGAATCAGTCCGATCACCTCAACGACGATGAGAGGGAGAGAGATCAACAAGTTGGGATCACTCCGTCGTTGGCATTTTGATCGGCTTAGAGAGGAGAAACCCAATTGACCCCCATTTTTGCTGGGATTAGCAGAAATTTTCACTGAAGGAACATTCGTTGGAGGGGAAATTCGGACTTTGAGATGCGATGAGAGTGCTCCCTACTCCTCTTTCCTAATTACCCTCCATGGAAAGTCGCCAAAGGAGAAGATGGCAATTAAGTCGGGGGAGACGGGGGGGGGGGGGGGGGGNGGGGGGGGGATGGGGCTGGGGATGTGATCGACGACGGATCGGAACTTTAATCGGACTAAAAAGACATTGGAAAGTGAGTTGATCGGCTAATTCTTTGGGTGGGACATCGATCGGCAAAATCAATCAATAATTAGATCAATCAATAGTATGAACGGTAACAGGCAGCACCCTGAGCCGGGAAAATTGCTGACACATAGGCTGAAAGGGGAAGACCATTGATCAATGGCCGGAAGAAAGGTGCAAAATGGTGTCCAAAAAGTGATCAGAGTTCAGAGCCAACAGTAGAAATATAAAGTTGGTTTTCATCGCCTAAATTGGACATTCCATTCTATCCATTTGGACCACTTTGGGCACAAAATACTTAGAAATCTAAGAGATTTAGAAAAGGGAATCGGAGAAGGGAAGTCATGCCACCTGAGTAAAATTTTTCAAACCTCAAATTACTAAAGTTCCTAATGGACATCCATTTGGACGGTATCCCCAATGTCCTCTCACTCAACAGAATCCGAACCCACCCAGGATCTCGCATTTGAACTGAAACTCGCCCAGCTGGAACAGATTGACCGCCTGGCAATTCCGCTGCACACAAGCCGCTTTGCACTCGTCAATGTCCTTGGGTGGGAAGGGAGAATCTCGGTTAGCAGGAATGGAAAATCGGCGGAGAAAATTTGGCAAATTCGCATAGACATGGAAGCACGGGAAAAATGGACTGCTTGGAAATGAACCCGCCCTTCCTAATGGATTCCAGCAGATGTATTTCCATTTAGCATCTAGATATGCCAGCCTCCGGAAAGCTTAACTAGTGAATTAACTAAAACTTAACTAGCTTAACTTTTCATCCTTGACAAGTGGATGCCATCATCCCCGAATCCCCGCCGATCAAGGTCGTTGTATTATCGCGTCCTAGGGATCTACTAGAGGATCTAATTTTGGTCCCAAATTGTTCTGGCCCCTCACATAGTCAGTCAGACCTGAACTCTGTTGATGTCCAGCAGTTTTGCGCCCCGACATTCCATGTTCTGCATCAGGTAGAATGGCTTATCATTGACATATTGCATTTGGGGCAATGCTGAAGAGGGGAAGAGATCGGAGGAAAGGGGAATTGGGGGAAAAGGGGGGAGGGGGAGATCGGATCAAAATTTGGATGGGAGAAGGCCAATAGGGCCAAGTCCAATGGCCATGATGAAAATAATCACTCACAGACACAACACGCGGCCAGACCGGCCAGCAACAGGCAGAACATCGGGCACCACATGGCGGCAAAAGTGAGCGGACGAACAATCGGAGGGACGAGGAGGCGGAAGAGGAACATTGGCCGGGGACCGGGGACACCTTTTAAAGGGGCGACAATGGGGGGGGGAAGGTGATCGAGAATGAATAAGCCAATGATCGGGGGGATCGAGAATGATGTGATGGTATTGCGCATTGAATGGCCAACACGGAAGTGGCCAAATGTCACAGGAGAGAACAATGGCACAACGGGACAATGACATGCACAACGGGACATCGCATCTTTTGCCTTCGAATAACGTACTTTTTCTAAGCAATGGTCGGTCACGGTCTTCTAGGGGCAAAAATCTCTTCATGGGGGTTGATTTTCAAGAAATCCCATAAAAAGTTTGGCGCCCATTGTGGTAACAAAGGGAGGCGACATGGTAAAGACCCTTTGGGAGAATGGGCACATCAACAATGCTCGTCCATCTCCATATTTTCCTTTCTTCCGGACTTTATGGCCACAAAACAACAATACAATGACTGATCGGTCAAAACACTGGGAAAGGGAAATGGGGCCAAGAAACGTAAGAATGGGCCAAGTGTTGGGACATTGGTATTGGTGTGAAAAATGGGGTAAAACGAGCTCATGTCAGGACCAGGCCTTGTCTTTCTGCTGCTGCATCAGGCACGGGCACCGTCGATCGCTTTTTGGCCTTTGCCCGTCAAAAAAGTGATAAAAATTGGACCACCAACCCTGCACTTAAATTTACTTTGAACTTCCTTCTGTGTCTATGGCCAATGAATGAATGATATGGATGCTTTTCCTCCTCAACCCCGCCTTCTTCCCTTCAAAATCGTTTCTGGAAATTGGTATATCCCTTAGCCGGTGTATTTCTGCAGAGTATGGCCATTGGTCCTTGATCCTTTCCCATTTATTGGGACAAATTTGATGGATTGCGCATTTGGGATGGATTAGGATTAGGTAACGCAACGATTTGGACAAATTTTAGATTGTCATTGGTTGTCGGGATCCGTGTCTCCCCCCCCCCCTCAATCGTCTTCTCTTCCAATTTTGTTGAGTCATCCGATCCAATAAAAGAGGAATAACACATAGTATTTACACACATCGAGAAATGGGACAATTCCCAAAAATGAGAGAAAATTGGATGAGGGGATGAATGGAACTTTTTAGGGGGAGAGGACCCTAACGGGGAAATGGAGGGGAGGGGGGGGAGAACCCACAAAAGGTGAGGTTGGGCAAGGGATGGGTGGATAGGGTGGATGGGTTGCGGAATTTATGGCCAAGCGAATCGAGAGTCATGTCAAGGGTGAAATAGGGAGGGGGACTTGCGGGTACCTCCTCCCCCCTCCAATTTACTTCCGATCCCTCAGACAGACAACAAACTCTCTCTTTCTCTCTTTCATCGTCCCCCAAATGGTCCTTTTTTGCGGGGGATAAAGACACTTATGGATCACCCTTCCCCCCCCCCCCTCCACCCCACTCCCGAATTCATCCATGTGCTCCCTCAACTCTCGACGATCATCTGGACGGAGGGAACTGGTTGGAGGGGGGCGAGGATCTCCCCTTCTCTGCATCGTCGGTGGTGGTCTAAAAACCAATGAAAAGTCAATTCGAACGGAGCAAATTAAAAAAGGGAACCAATTGAAAATGAAAAATGAGAATTGGTGAATGGAATGATATGGTAATAGAAAGAAAGAATTGAATACAAATTTTCCTTGAAATTTTTTTTTGCAACGATTTCCCTCCAAAATTATTTGAATTTTTGGAAATAATAATAAATGTCGTTGGTTGATTTCGCGCGCTTTTTCCCCAAGCTTTATCCGTATCCCGCCGCACCGCACTCCATTTTTCTTTTAATTCTAACAAAATATGAAATTCAAATTCCAATTAAAAATTCTTTTTTAACGAATAAATTTGGAATTGAAACACTATTATTGTTAAGAGAAAAATAGATTGTTTCGAAATTCCTCGGGCCTCGGGTTCACAATTGCGAAATAATTTACACTTTTCCTTCTCCCTACTTTTATTTGGTTTTGGCAATCCAATAATTTTAATTTTACCTTCAATTACAACCGATTTTCGGGCAATTTATCAAAATATTTTTTTATTCGATTTGATTAGCAATTTGCCAGAAAATGAAGCCAGTAAGTTCGCTCAGCGATGATGAGCTGAAGGCGGAATTGTCAACTTTTGGATTCACGGCTGGTCCGATAACAGGGACCACCAGAAGCATCCTTCAGAAGAAATTGGAAGCATTTCGTGCCGGTTCAGGCTCAATATCCAAGCCAAAATCAAGCGCGAAGAAAACAAAGACAGACACGACATCCACTTCAACTTCGGTTACTGCTCCAATGTCGTCAAAATCTCAAGAGTAAGTGTCATAGCTTAATATTACTAATATAGTCGAGTCTGCATGATGGAGTCTAAGTATGGGACCAAATGTTCAATTTTAACAATGTAAAAATAAATTATTATTTTTCAAATTTCCTGGATTTTTCTGCATTATTCGTAAATTTGGCCGACTCTAACCTTTGCATTGTGGAATTCAGAATTCAGGCCATTTAAAAAATAAAATATTTCCAGGAATCTTGCTGCTGATACGTCATCTCTCAGCCGCTTTGATGGCGATTTATCCTTCAATCTAAATGATTCAAGCGCTTCTTCCGCATCATCTTTCAAGGCTACTTCTTTCAAAACTGGCCCGACCATCAAAAATCGAACGCCCACACCACCGCGGAATCAAACGGGCGCTGGAAAGCGAACTCCGCTTCGTCAACAAGCACTTTCCGGTGGCGGACTTGGGATTGGGACTACTTCCTCCTCTTCATCACCTTACATCAGTGGAAGTGGAAGTTCTGGATTATTTGGGCAGACATCGACTTCAACAGGTTTTAACACTGGATTTTATGTTTTAATCAATAATTGAATTCAGGTTCTATTCGTAACTCGCGCAGTCTTTTTGGTAAACGTTCAGCATTTGAAAACGAATTTGCACAAGAAAACGAGGAGGAAGAGGAAGATGACCACATGGAATCTTCGCGAATTTTGTTGCCACAAAGCCGCTTCCGTCCATCTTATGGGTCTTATGCTCCGATGGCATCAAAACCGTCGCCGGTGGATAAGCTGAAAACCTTCGGCCAATCCGCTTGGGGTTTCTTTTCACGTCCGAAAGGCACTTTCACACCTTGCAGTGATGTGAGTGACAAGGGAACAATTTTTCATGGGAGGGAATTCATTCAAATCAAATTTTTCTCCCTACAATTTTCTGATTCTTTCTTTGCAGTCTGACCATAAGTATGCTGGATATACTCCCGTCAACAAATACAAGCGCCACTCGCCTTTGTCCTACGGCTCTGGTGATCGATTCATGGATTCCAAGAAGGCCTACTCTCCGGACTTTTCTTATTGGATCCCGCGTGCTGTTCTCGCCTTTTTCGCCGTACTTATTGCTGCTTATATGTCGCGTGCCCATCCGGATGTGGTCTCTGGCGGATTTAATATGACTAGAGGTAAACTTGGTTTTACTTCCCAATTTACTTGCATTTTCTAGACTTCGTCATTGCCACGTTCCACTTCCTCTACAACTATGCCATCATGCCGATTTTTGTTTTTCTCTTTGGTACTAACTTATTCAAACAATCTTAATTCTATAAATTTGTTCAGTTGCGCTTATCATCTTTGGCGCATATCAATTGATTGCTTATCGCAACCGTCAGAAAACGGAAGAGAAACGAAAATTGATGTTGTTGGTGGAGCGCATCACGGACATAATCTACGAGTCGGGTGCAGCAGGGGTGGCAGAGCCCCACGTTCGGGACATGATCATGCCACCTACAAAGTGAATTTTAATCTTTTGATTCGCAAATCGTCATTTTTTTAATAATTTATTATTCAGACGCTCAGAGGCGGAATATAAGCGTTGGCAGGAGGCGGCCCGCTTCATCAACAACGAGGACTCGCGCATTCGGACTGAGATTCGCCTGATCAACGGGACGGAGTGCAATGTGTGGATTTGGACGGGCGTGGAGAAACAGCGCTGGCAGGGCACCGGTAACTGATTGCTTGGGACAGAGAGGGAAACGGCAGGATAAGAGTTTGCCCGATAAGCCGGCCGCGATTTTGTTTTGATTTCAATAATTCAACCCTCGTTTATTTTGTTTGTTTCGACGATATTTGAAAATTGATACTCCGCCTTCATTTGTATTCGATATATAGGCTCGTAGCCTGGAAAATGTTTTTTAAATAAAAATGGAACTAGATTATCCATGAATCTAAAAATTGCTGCCGGTTACGGGTCTGTTTTCTCCACAACCAGCTCATCAATTTATCTTTATCTTAATTTTCATTATTCATCTCTTTTATTTTTTTCAAATAAAGAAGCTTCTTTTATTTTTTGGGTGCCTGAATAAAAATTTTAGCCGTGGCAGAGGGGTCACCAATGGCCCGGATCCCCGATCGGGCCCTAACTCGTTGCTTGAAACTACGCGGAGTCAATTTTTCATCTAAGTGAGTTCTTGTTCTCATCGGACACGTGAAAATCGCTTTTTTAATCAAGTCCGGTCGAAAGGGAATTCATACGTAAGGAATTGGTGGCCAAATTGTATCCGGCGGTGCCCAAACATGTGGGATTTATCAGCGGCAGCGAGAACGTCGTTTATGTCATGTTGAAGGCACGGGGATTTGTACCGATTTCTCTTCACCGATTTTTTATTAGGATTTGGCCGATGCAAAAAGAGCTTTCATGGCGTTTCATTCGCACTGGTTCAACGGTTTTTTTATATCTCTGATTTATTTTATCATCTTTATTATTTTAAAGGGAATCTTCTCACCGCCAAATACGTGCGAGATGAGCGCTATCTGGAACGCTTTCCTGATGCGGAAAAATGATCGTTAAAGGAGAGAATCCAAAAACCCAAAGCAATTAATTTATTCAATGACAAAATTAACCGAATTGAAAATTATAATATTTTAACATTTACATTCATGATTGTTCAAACGATTTGGTAGAATAAATTATTGAAAAATTCAGAAATAAATTAAAGAGAATCAAATAAATATCTTTTCACATAAACATCACAGAATGGCAAAACATTAATTTGAAATTGGAAGGGATTTAAAGCTCCTTAAATTCCTATTTTCTAATCATACTTCTCTGCCAAAATGTTCACAATCAGTGCAGTCCAACCCGTGAACGGACGTGTGCCCATACCTTCGCCCGTCCGATCATTGTACTCTAAAATTAACCCTCATCGATCAATTTAAATTTTCTTTTCAATTTTTACAGAAAATAACTCACGCTCCCACAAAAAGCCGGTCTTTGCGTATTGATCGGCAACATTTCGTAAAATATTTTCCCTAAGCTGATCATACAATTCGGCACTCAAACGGGCGAAGGGACCCCCATGATTGGCATAACTGTACAGGGCATCCAATGCCAGATAATTCACCTTAAAATGGAATTTGTTAAAAGACTGATTGTCCCATGAGTACATTGATCCAAATTGGTCCCCGCCAATAGGGCGGGTCATGTTCCGTGTTCCGGGCCAGATAGTAAGGCGATTTGGTGGAAAGCGAGCGAAGGCCAAAGGGCGTCCAAAGGAGCTAAAGGAATTCATATTATATAATCAAATTATTAGATCAAGGCAAATTTGTTTAGCATTTTTCGTCTTTTATTAAATCTTAATTATAAAATTCCTAATTCAATTCGGATCGATTCATGTCCATCCCTATTCCACCTCCGTCCGATTGAGCGATCTCAACATGATTCCGAGTTTGGGGCTGTCGACTGGCAATAGGCGCAACAGCAATGGGAACAGGTTTCCGTAGCCGTACACATCCTCCACCAGTCTCAATTTGGGCTCTTCCACTGCTTTTCGTCGGAATTCCCTTTCCTCTTGTTGCCTTTGTCCTTGGCGCTTTTTCACAATTTCCTTAAATTTCCTCCAAAATATTCGGGTCTAATTTGCTGAACTTGCCTGGACCAATTGGACACGATTGCTGTGAAGTCCGAAGTCGGCGTAACCCTGCAAGGAGTCGGACCAATGCAGTTTGTCGAGCAGGTCGGGGTCGTTGAACAGCCGAACGTCCTCCTCCACCACGGGCACCCAGGCTGAGTCGCCAAAAGTCTCGGCAAGTTGACGCAACACTTTGCTGCTCAGCGCTATCCAACAGCGTAAATCCAAATGGTATTCCTAAAAAGTAAATAGAAAAAGAGGACAGAAACCTAATTTTAAGCCAAAAAATTAGAAAATCCATGATCTAGTCTTGGTATCGGTTAGATTTCTTTTTCATTCGCCGAGAATTAAGGTTCATTGATGGATTTGTTTTTCAATTTTCATCGTTCGCTCTTTTGCTTTTCCTACCTCTGCCGATGGGTGGGAGGCACGTGGGAAGTCGTCCAGGCCGCTGGCCAGGATCTTGGGGTTCAGCTCCGTCTGGATGGTGCGGTTCCTTCCCTGCCATTGCATCGTTCCCGGCCGGGGCCCTTGCTGGGTTTGCTTCAGCCAAAGGTAAAACTGTTTGAGGCGCGGATAGAGCAGGGCCAACCGAGCGGAGTTTCTATTGAACATCTGAAAAATTAAAAAAAATCCCCAAAATTTAATTCATTCCAAACTTCGCTGTTTTTGAGAAATTTTTCAAGCACAAAGAAAAACATTGGCGGATTGGCAATTGACGGACTTTGTGCCAGAAATTCCATGGGCACCTTGGCATGTGCTTCCACCCCCAAAATCTAGAAAATTCTAATGCTAAAGATTTTTATTTGTTTTATAATTGTACAATTTCTCGCGGAATCCATCCATCAATGCTCTGCAAGTCGAGCCAAGAAGCAAAAATCTAGAAGAAAATTAAGCTGTCTGATCAATGATCTACGCCATCAGCTGATCAACGCCATTTACATACCTGAAGGGTAAGCTTCGGATCGAAATGGCGGATGATCAGGTTATGGAATCCTATCAAAAAGTGATTCTCTCGGATCAATCGTGAAAATCACCTTCGTCCCACAAAAATCCGCGAGGGAAGAAAGGACGAGAAGGCACGGCGGAAATCAAGGAGAGAGGTCCATAGAGACGCATGGGATCGGAGGGATCCACACGGGCGAGAGAATAGCCATGCCAAACACCAACTCCGCCGAGCACATTGGACAGGGCGGACTGGCCCAGTTGGCGAAAGCGATCGGACTCGGACTGAAAATGGCGAAAATATTAAAATTAAAAAATTAAAGTCAGAACCCCGAATTCAATAGGGAATATTTCGCTGAATGTTTGTTCGAATTCCGCCAATTTGTGGTTGAATTCTGCTTCAAAATCTTCCAACCGTTCATCTTCGTCGGCGATTAATTCCAAGTCCATGTTAAAGGTCCCTTAAATTTTAATTTTTTAATAAAAAATAAATTTTTAAAACCCGAAAAAGTGAGTTGGACAGCGACAAAGTTGGCGCCCTCCTCAGGGTCGAGACCGGGTATTTGGTCATTTTGGACCAGGACCAAGTCCACTCCGCCCGGGTTCCTTCCCATCGATGCCTTCGTCAACTCTCCGACACTTCGCATGTCCAATGCCACCGGAATTTTGTAGGCAACATTGGAGATGGCATCCTGCGGAAAGTCCCTTGGCAGTCTGAGATTCAGTCCGAATTGGCCCAGCATCGGGGAGTGTCCGGCCAAAAATGCGTAATCTGGGGCCTGGTACTCGTTCCACGGGGCCAACTGCGATGTTTCGTCTTGCAATGCCAAATAGAACATTAGTGCGTGGCTTTGGTTTTGGTTGCTCTCCGCAGAAATGCGCACATTCCAAGATTTGCGGCCGTTTGCCATCCAATCGATTTGCATCCGCAAATCTCCGTCCTCGATTGATTGACGGCCAAAGGTTCGCCCATCATGGGCAACCCAGGAAAATTTGACATTGTCCGCTAATTTTAATGATCAGTTGTATTGCCAATACTCCCAATCCCACCATGATCACACCAATGCCGCAAAGACAGGGTATCCCTTTGCAAAAATGGTTCTTTGGTTTGTTTGTGCCAAAGGAGTCCGAACAGAGGCGAGTCCGGGTGCTTTGTCTTCAGTCCAAAGTACAATTGTGGCCTAAATGTGCTCCAATTGGTCTGAAAAAATTGGACATTTCCCGGACAGACCAGACCAACAACTCACTTGGTTGTACAGATCCTCGACCAATGCCCGTGGTAACTCGGATCTCTGCAAAGGGTCATGTGAGGCAGAAAAGTAGGCACGAAAGGCAATGATGGAGACGGCAAAGGTGCAGGTGAGCACGGGCAGGAGGAGTTTTTTGTGGAAAGGCGAAGGAGCTTCGTGGTCCGAAGGTCCGTCGTTGTCATTGTTGTCGGAACGCCGTCGCTTAACTGCTCCCTGTCTGATCATTCAGCGAATTTCTGGATTCAATAACTCGGTTCAAAAGAAAACAAGAAAAGAAATTGGAATCAAAAAATAGAGCAAAAGGTTATAAATAAATTGACGCAAATTTAATTTAGTCAATAAAAAAATGGCCAAAATACCGTCTTAAAATGGGAAACTTAATGTTAAGTAAACCTTATGCTAACCTTAAATATGCACAATTTTTTTTTTGCAAAATATGATCTAAAATGCAAAAATTTTGCCTAAAAAGCAATTATTTACTATTTAAAGTGGTTTTTTTTTGCATATTTAAGGAATTTTTAGGTTAAAATTAACTTTGGTACTTTTTTTTTTGCATTTTTGACCTTTTTCATGCTTTTGGAGATTTTTTGAAAAAACAATATGATTTCTTAAGAAATTTGGCTATTTTTCTTTGAAAATTATAAAAGTCTAACGATTCTGGAATTTCAAAAAAAAAATTCCGAAAAATTTCAAAAAAAGGCAAAAAAAATTGGTACTTCTCTAGTTTACCCCCCCTGGAAAAAAATAAAATGAATTTTTTCCTTATAAAATATGAATTTGAAAACGAACCGGGGGTTTTCACACACGCTGAGTTCAAATCTGGTGTCAGATTTATCATAAGATTTCATCAAATCTATGATTTTATTATTTTTAAAATTTATTTGAGTTTGATATAGGAACAAAATTTAATATTATAAAAAAAAATAAAAAGTGATAAATCATAGATTTGATGAAATCTTATGATAAATCTGACACCAGATTTGAACTCAGCGTGTGCGAAAACCCCCGGATCATTTTTAAAACTGAAGAAACTGGCAAGAAAAATTCATTTATTTTTTTCAGGGGGGGTAAACTAGAGAAGTACCAAAAAATGGTCCCAAAATATGCAAAATTTCTCAAAAAATGCATATTTTTCTCAAAAAATGCGCAAAATATGCGAAATATGCAAAAAAAAAAGTCGAAAATATGCAAAAATATGCAGTTAGAAATCCATGCTAGAACGTTCAAACCATGCTAAAAAATGTGGTTTACGTGATTTTCAGGCAGNCGGAGAAAATTTTGGGAATTTTTGGCCACTTTCATAAGAAAATTGACCTTTTTTGAGGAAAATTTTTAGAAGGAAACTTTATATACTGTATGTATATGGTGAGGGTGGCGGCGGTCCCGATAGGGGCCGCCGGAGAAAATTTTGAGAATTTGGCACAGTTTGTTGAGAAAATTGGTCAATTTTTTCTAATTTTCCTCCCTTTCCTCCCGATTTTCCACCCTCCCTAAGAATTCCCCGTACGGGCCCGGATCCGGGTCCGATCTCCAACTGAAACATATATAAATGTTAAGAGTTTTTGAAAATTTAGATTTGGAAAAATTATTTAAAAATTTTCGAATTCTATGAAAAAGTTTGAAAAAATTTCTGGTCAGTGAAAATTTTTAAAAATTGAGGTGTTGCAAGGAAAATTTTGAAATTTTGTCCGGGTTTCATAAGAAATTTTCAGAAAAATCGGTGGTTGGAACAGTTTAGGAACAGATTAGTCTGTTCTGCTTAATCTGTTCTGTTCCTGTTCTGTTCCTGTTCCTGTTCCTGTTCCACAGATTTGCAATCTGTTCTGTTCCTGTTCTGTTCTCAGAGCGTGGAACAGAACAGAACAGGAACAGGAACAGAACAGGAACAGAACAGGAACAGAACAGATTAAGTCGGAACAGAAAAACGCTGGATGAGAGTGGCGCGACCCCGAAAGGCCCAATGGACTAAATCTCCAATAAGCCAAAAAGGGACGAAAAGTCCAATAGACGGAATGTCCAATGGGATGAAAGGCCCAAAAGATGAAAAGTCCAAATGGGTAAAAAGGGACGAAATGCCCAAAAGGGTCAAAATGGACGGAAAGTCCAACGGACGGAATGTCCAATGGGCCAAAACAGGACGAAATGCCTAAAAACCGGAAAAAGGTTAACGCGGACAAGAAAATGTCTGAAACGTCAACTTTATATATTTAATTGGTGTGATTTATTATATTTTTATTATTAATTTATTATGAAGTGATAGAAATGACCAAATTTATCCAAATGTACGATAAAAATTGGGCGCTGATTGAATTGCTTTGAATCCTCGATTTTTCGAAGCGAATTTCTTATTGTCATCTGTTAAGGGAAAATTGAATGGACAGAGAAAAAGAAATCAGACCACTATATGTTTTAACACAACGTGTCTCCGCGTCAAAAAATCGAGGAGCTACAAAAAGTTTTGGAACTCAATGGCGTTTTTGCGCTTATTTTAAATGCGCCGAGAAAAATTATCAAAACCGGTAAAAAACAAAATAGATAATCGGAAAAAATAAATGAGATTATCGATAATGAAATTTCATTAAAATTATCCATGTATTCTTCTCCGATTCTTCTTCATTTTCCGCCTTCTTCTGGGACGAGAGATGTGTCGGGCTCCTTCGATTCTGCTTGATTTTCGCGCGGACCTGACTTATCGTGCATCTGAAAACCAAGAAAGTTAAAAATCAAGATTTTGGTCCATATCGGATTGCAAGGCCTTAGCTATGAGTCGAGGGTTTTTGGGGGAGGGGCTAGCTTGAAAATTTTTTCGTCTCTGACGAAAAAATTTTTTCGCTAGTCCCGAGGTCTCAAGGGCGTAGCCAGAAGGGGCTGATTGTGAGGGGGTCAAGGGCGTAGACATCGAAAAAAATTTCAAAAAGGTCCCCCTGTTCATTTTGTCCAAAATTTCAAACATTTCTCCGGAGGCCCCTATCGGGGCCGCCGGCACCTCTCAATATAGGGAAAATTCTGCAAAAAATGACCAATGCGAAATTTTACTCCGGCATGACACCCTCCAAATACTTGTACTAAAAATGGCTAAATTTCTTTAAAAACAGAAATTCGTAAAAAGATATTAAGAAGATATTAAGAAGTTTTTTCGAAAAATTTTTCGTGAAAAATTCGAAAAATATGTTTTCAATGAAATCGGATGAAAAGCCTATTAAGTTATTTGAATTTTTTATGTTCTTATCTTTGAGATTCCAGAATTTGTTTCAAACCTTGGCGGAAAGACTTAGTAGGTAGTTCCAATTCCCATCGCTGAACTATGCTCAACAGTCGTCGCCATTCTCCGAGCAGAAATGACCAAAGAAGAAACGGGGAATCTGCGAAAAATAATTGCAAAATTAAAATGGATATGTACTAGTAGTATAAAATTGCCGGGATTAATCGTCGTGACATTTGTGTGTTCGCTCTCAAAAGACGGTTCCCGGCACAAATGCAATATGCAATAGCTCCCAACTGAAGCTTGAACTCCGAAAATCCGATATAAATTCTAAAATAAAATAAAATCGGCCAATGTAAAATTTAAATTGAAGCTCTTCGCACTTGTTCAGCCGGGGATCAACAGCAACGATAAAATCATTCTTAAAATTATTAAAAAATTAAAAAAGAAAATCAGCTCCCGAATCGCACCATCTTCGTTTTGGATCATGTTGGATCCTTGATCGTTTGAAGAATTTGCTTAATTGTTGCAATCTATACCGAATTCTCTTCGATTCCATATAAAATCCGGAAATTGGTTCATAAAAACCTGAAAATTGTTTATTTAACCATGATTTTGATATCTAAAATCAAATAATGGCAAAAGAAAGCTGAAAAAATAAATTGGACATTTTTATGGGCATTTCGTCCCTTTTTGGCCTATTGGACTTTTCGTCCCTTTTTAATCCATTGGACATTCCATCCATTGGATATTCCGTCCATTGGGCATTTAGTCCTTTTTTCCCTTTATGGACATTTCGGGGTTCAGCGATGAGAGTGAGTGCTGTGTCTGTTCAAGCCACTCTTGCTCTTGATCCCCTTTTTGTCTGGTGCTCTCCTCGTTCCCAATGCTCTTTCCCTTTCTTCTCGCTCTCGTCTCTCCTTTCTCGCTCTCGTCTCTCCTTTCTCGCCCTCGCCTTTCATTGTCTCTGTCTCTCGGACCACATTAAAGCTCGCTTTCCCTTCCCTTTCCCATCATCGTTTCATTTTGGTTTTGGCTAGCTGCTGCTGGCTTCTCCTCTTCCTTTCCTTGTTTATTGTTCTGATTTGCTTGCGCGCGATCATTTTTCCCGATCATGGAGCAAAGCTTTTGGTTG
>LDKF01003352.1:18956-36343 GCA_001026735.1 Rotylenchulus reniformis | reverse complement strand
GGGGGGGGGGGGTCAATCGTACATCGTATGGGTCCCCGGCTGAACATCCCCTTGCACACCTATGCCTAATTGTAAGGCAAATGCACATCATTCTCCCAGCCGTTTCTTCCCTCTCCTCCCCATTTCTTTAGAAACTTGAAAAATCCGACATGTAAACCAACTATTAGCAAGTACTTACCCTTTTTAGGCAACGGCTTTCCACGATGGGATTTTGCTGATCCGCTTGGCGGAAGTGCTCTCCCATCGGACTTTTTCCCGGTTCAATCGGAAGCCAATAATGCGGACCCAAAAGTTGGACAACATTTCTACGGTCCTGAACTTTCTGCAAACTGAGGAGAACATCAAAATAGTCAACATTGGTCTGTCAATATTAAGGGAATGGCCTTTACTTTAGGGATTTGTATCCATCCAGACAGTTCCCACATCGCCGACCACAACCTGAAGCTGATCCTCGGCCTCATCTGGACCCTGATCCAGCATTACTCAATCTCACAGCCCATCCCGACAACAGAACCAACCGGATCAGAACAGTCCGGCACAGCCAAAGGGGAGGAGCAGTCGGGGAAGAAGCCGGAACAAAGTCCCAAGCAACGGTTGTTGGCCTGGATCCAGTCCAAGGTAGGACATGGCCAGCCAGTGCACAACTTCACATCGGACTGGAACAACGGGATCCTGCTGGGGGCCCTGGTAGGCACCAAAAGGGAAAGGGAAATTGAGACCAATGGTACGGTACACAATAGGTGGATTCCTGTCTGGGCACTGACAGCTTCGTGGAATGGCACCGGTGGAATGCGAAGGACGCGGTGGAGAACACACACAGGGCGATGCAGGCGGCCGAGGACGGACTCGGAGTGGAAAAGGTGCACTAGGGACGGGGTTGAATGAGTTAACCAAATCCCTTTTTTAGTTGATTACACCCGAGGAGTTGACCAACCCGAAGGTGGACGAGAAGAGTGTGATGACCTATCTGGCGCAGTTCCCCCGGGCCCAGCCCCAACTCCTCGGCGTGGTCTCTGGCCTGGACCACCACCCTCTCCTGGGCGTTCCCTCCAACTTTCGTGTTCAACTCCAACGACCGAATCTTCGTCCGTCCATCGATGTGCTGGAATCAGGCGGTGACCCTTTGGACGAGCTGAGAATGTCGCAGTTGGAAGGCGAACAGAGTGACAACATTTGTCCGGTCTACGATGTTTTCTTCGTACCGAAGCGGATTGGAGAACACACAGTACGCTTGCCATCGTCGAGCGACCCTTATCATTATCATCTTCCCTAATTATGCAATTTCCAGGTCAATGTCTATGCCCAAAATATCATTGATCTGATGGGTCCCAGACTGCCCATCGAACAGATAACCGTGAATGTGATGCCGGCACCCAAAGTGTTGGGACTGAGAACCGAGGCAGTCCAGGGGGAACACCAAAGATTCCAAATTGCCAATGCGGATGATTATCAACAATTGGATGTGATGGTTAGAACAGATAAATGGGGGGGGGGGGGGGGGGGNGAAGAATAAGAAGTAATTAGCAGGAAAGAGATAAATAGAAGAATAAATTACCAAATTGGACTGATTCCATTAAGGCTGTGGATCCGGATGGACGTGAGATCGTGCTGGATGCCGGCTCGGAGCGGGACCAGCACTCGGTGACCTGTTGCTACACACCCTCCACGCCTGGCCAAGTCATCGTCACTCGTCGCCATCCTTCAATTTTAGTTATTTATTTTCCCTTCAGCACTCCATCTTTGTCATGTACAATAAACGCCACATCCCCCACAGCCCCTTCCCGCTTTACGTCCGACCCAACTCCATCACTGATAATCCACGTACTCTCTTCAACTTCCAAAATTGAATATTAGAGTCCGTTTTTATGATTTTATAGCACTGCTGACGCCTATGGCCACTCCGGAACAATTGAACAGTCACGGCGATAAGTCCTCGTCCCTGGCAACCCAACTTTGGCTCTATGGACCGGGAATTTCGCCGTCTGTTCCCGTCAATCGCTCAACCGATTTTATAATCCACAAACGGAATGCATTGCCCACAGAGGAGGACGAGTACATCGTTGCTGTTCCGCACATTCAACTTTTTACTCCAGATTGGGAGGAGTTGAACACAGAAATCCAACTATTGCAATCAGATCACAGTGAAATCGTTTACAAAATTAGCTACAAACCGGAAATTGTCGGCGAGCACAGGGTGAGTGGATCAAACAAGTTCGGATTGCATTAAAAAATATTTTAGAATTTAAAGGACTAATTATTTCAGATAAATGTGCTGTTTAATGAGGTGCCCATATTCAGTGAAGTCCCTGTCATAGCCGTCGATGAACAAATTCTCTTCGACTCTCCATCCTCCAACAACAAATTGGAGCCCCGTAAATTGCATTATACACCCGAGTTGGGCAACGGAATTGCAGTGGTCGAGAGGAAGAACTCACCAATTCTGTCGCAGGTCCAAACCTGAATATAATGTTTGCATTTTAAACCAGCCCATAATTTTCAGATTCATTTGGGTCATCGGATCTCTCTGCTCTTCTCCAGCCCAGATATTGGCAGTAAACAGGAATTGAGAGCAAGATTGGAGCAGCCGGGTGGGGCTGTGCTGGGCCGAGATGGCACCGTAGACATTGAGCGAATCGGACAGAACCAATTTCGACTGAACTTTGTTCCTCTGGTGGACGGATCACATTTTGTCGAAGTGTTCCAGGGTCGGCAACCGATTGAGGGTTTGGCTGCGAAAGGATTAATGGAAATTGAAGACAGTGACTGATCACATTTAAGGGTCACCTTTTGAAGTTAAAGTTGGCAAGGCTCATCTCGTGTTTGCCCAGGGACCCGGACTTAAAGACGCATTTGTGGTGAATATTTCAGAGAAATTGATTCAGTGGTCATTTATTGACATCGTAGGGACAAGAGAACTCCTTCACGGTTCAATCATCCACATCCACGGACAATTTTGTGCTGAAGATGGACGGACCCGGGGAGACGAAGATGAACATGATGGATGACCCGGAGGAGGGCGGAATCGCACATGTGAAATACAGGGTGGACAAGCCAGGTGAGCCGAGCAATCTCATCGGCGAAAATCCAAACAATTTCAGGGAAATACAAGATTTCGATGCTCATCGAAGGCACACACATCAGGGGGTCGCCCTTCCAGGTCGAAGTCAAAACACCAGCAGAAGCCAAGGAACCGAAGGAGCTGAAAGTGGTGAAGCGGGTGATCAAAACCCAAACAATCATCGGACAAGTGGAAACGGAAGTAGTGAAACTAAAAAATGATTGGGATTGTAAAAAACCCCCTCTAGCAGCAAATCAAACAGATTGATCTTGATCAGTTGCAACGGCGACTGGCATCTGATGCCTCGCCAATCCATTTTACGCATCGTCAACTGGAACTCGAACATCAGCCACTGGAAATTGTGGCCAACTATGTTTTGGAGGAATCTTTGTTAACAGCGAATCACATCAAAAATGAATTGCCGGACCCGAGAGATATCACCGTCAGCGATGTTCGGATGGTGGAACTAAAGGGCGGGGGACTGAAGGAGTTTGTGCCCGGCCAACCCGCCAAATTCACTGTGAACACACCATGTACGGGTAAATCTAATAGGAATAATCCGCGACAATCTGAACAATTGTTCCAATCAATTAATCAGGTTTGGACACACTTTTCGTCGCCGTTGTGACTTCGCATGGTCCTGTCGAGGAAGTGAATGTTCGCCATATCGGCAACGGAAAATACAATGTGAACAAGACGCCAGAGATGAACAAACACTTCGCCAATTTTACCCTTCGCTTTGTTAAGGTGTCTTATACATCACTGCATGCCTCCAATGTGCTGGTGTTCGTAAAGTACGGTCAACAAGACGTCGATGGCAGTCCCTTTAGGTCAAGGAATTTTGACAAACCCGCAATTTATGGACAAATTCTGGAATTTCAGTGTCCTACCGTCCCTGCACAGTAATGGTGGCATGCTATGCTCAGCAGACCATCGGCACTAAAGAGCGAAATGAAATGGGTGGTCATTTTGGTTGTTACATTTATTCCTTCATTTTACTTTTGCTCATATGTTGAGTACCATGTCAGTCCATTCCTCATCCTTTCCTTCCATTCCATTGTTCTCCCACTGACATTTTTTCCATTCCTTTCTCACCATTTTTACCCATTGAAAATAAATTAATTATTAAAATTTGGTTGTAATTAATATGTAAAGGAAATGATTTAGGCGGTACTAACAAAAAAATCAATCAACGATCAAAATTGTTCCTGTTATTCACCAGCAGCTAATAAAGCCACACTTCCAGTGAAAGTGAAGATACCAAAAAAAACATTGTTTGGTACGATAAAAATTGGGCGCCGATTGAATTGCTTTGAATTCTCGATTTTTCGAAGCGAATTTCTTATTATCATCTGTTGAATGGAGAGAGAAAAAGAAGTCAGACTACAATATGTTTTAACACAACATGCCTCCGCGTCAAAAAATCGAGGAGCTACAAAAAAAAATTGGAATTCAATGGCGTTTTTGCGCTTATATTACAAGTGGCGATTTTTGGCCAAATTGCACTAATCGCAAACCATAGAAATTTTGTATGTATGGTTTTTGAATTTGCGTATTTCCATCCCATGCCTTCGGTACATAAGTAAAAATTTTAGGCCAATTCATAAATTAATGCAACTTGAACTGGAAGATGGCCACTGCATGTTTACCATGTTTACTGGACAAGAGCTGATATTAAAAAAAAGAGATATAAAATGAAGATATAAAATGAATATAAGAAGATATAAAATGAAATAAAATGAAAATTGGGCACTGATTGGATTGCTTTGAACCTTGATTTTACGAAGCGAATCTTTCACAGTGACAGTGAAGTAAATATAACAGAAAAAGAGTACACAGAGAATAAGTGCTGAGAGAACGTCCATGGGGGAAGACTTTCTCGGTCCGTCATAAAATTATAGAGCCAAAAATAAATTGCCATTCAATGGAATTTTTGTGCCAACTTTAGCTTCTTCTCTCTAGCCAAAAATACTTATGTTAGCTGTTACTTTGCTTGGAATGCAATATTATTGAAATGTTTTCACATATAAGTGATCAATTTATAAAATTGATTTTTTAAAAAAAATGAGAAGAATGATAATTGTTTGGAATTGAAAAATAAAAATAAGGTAATGCAAATGGAAAAATGGAAAATTGTGTGGAAATCGAGATAACAAACAGATCACTGATCATCAGACTGGGAGTGTGCTGAGTGCCATCTTCTGCACCACCGAGGAGAGCAAATGGTGCAGCAGCTGGTCGTCGCAGTTGGCGATCTGCAGGGTGCGCGGACAGATCCGGGCCGACTTCCCGTCCACCTCCAGCTCCACCACGGCCCTTCTCCTCCCCTCCTCCTCCTCCTGTCCTTCCCCCATCTCTTCCACAATTTCCACCCGACTTTGGGGACCACACAGCTCCCGAAGGGTGTTCGCCAGCAGTTGTTCGGTGGCCAGAGGTGGCTTGGTGGCCGGCTCCTCCTTGGGCAAATCTAAATTTTGGCCGTTTTTTAGAATTTTAAGCGATTAAAACACTTTTCTCGAGGATCGGATTTGTCTGGGCATGGAGGATGGCCGAGAGGGCGGCATCGGCGAACCTTTTTGGGGAAGAGGGAGATGACAATGTTCCGAGTCCATGGGCGACTGATCTCACATGTCGTTCACGGGGTTAGACACCCATTCGATGATGACCAAGTGCTGGGGGCCGTACACGGAAATGCTGATCTCGCCCTTTAAAATCTTTTTTTTCGCCGATTTGGTGAATTTACTCCGTACTCTGAACATTTTGACCACTTGTGTGGGGCTCGCTGCCCCCGATGTTCCCTGTTTGCCGGCACTTTTCGTTGTCTTTGCCGCTTTATTGGCCTCTCCAGACGGTGTCGTACACACAACAACGGCATCGGCTGAGAGTTGGCGCAAGTTGTGCAGCAAAACGGCGAAAGACCCATCATAGAAGGCACTTTGGCGTTGGGAGAGCCGGGAATTGGCCAGATCGGTGTAGGCTGGGAGGATGAGCAAGTTGGATTTGGGGTTTGAGTTTTTGGAGTTTTAAACTCCCCCTTCTCATTAATGACCCTTTTAAATTTGCGCTTTTTCAGGGGCTGACTACTTTTTCCTCCCAATATGGATTCCAACCCTGACTGACCACTCAGGTCGTTGGGGTGCAGCAAATGGTAATTGAAGTTGCGCCGGACCAGGATCCCGCTGAGCAGACTCCCGTCGCTCGGCAACTCCATGGCCAAGTGGCCCACCACTTTGGCGGTCTTTTGGCCCCGGAAGTACAATTGCACTGATTCCGTGTTCCTCGGGTTGTACACCTTTGGCCGAATTGATCAATTTCGGACTTTTTCGAACATCCAAACTCTCAAAGACAACTTCAATTTGGAAATCCGTGTCATCCTCGTACTGGCGAAGTACGGCCGCCTTGAGTCGATTCATTTCGTTCATTTCTCCATGGACCAAAATCAAATTCGGAGGTTTCAGAGCACGGATGAACTCGGAAGTTTGGATGTAGTCGGTGTGGGCGGAGAAGCTGATGTAGGACACCTTGGATTGGGGAGGAAAATAAAAAAAAAGTGGGAGAGCAAGACCAAACAAACACCTGAAGGCGCATAGGCAGTCGCTGGCCATTCAGCGCAACAATTTCTTCCGGCTCTGACAGAATGTGCTAAAATACAAAAATAAATTCAATTAAACTTGGATTATTTCTTTTTTTTACCTTGGCCAATGTTCCCTCCACACAATAGCCGGCGATAATGCACCCGTTCTATGGTAATAAGCGATTAAAATATATATTCAAAATGCCAAATTTGGATCTCGGTCGCTGCTTGTTTTATTCCTGCTTTATTAACTGGATCCCACTTGGTCTGTTCACCTTCGAGTCTGTGCACCATGTCTCGAACAGCTCCCTGCTCAGTCCGTTTTGCAACATTCCCGGACTGGCCAGCACCACACAGGGCCCAACATCGTCAAAGTGGTCGATGCTCTGGATCATTTGGGGGAGGGGGGTTTGGGGTCATCAGCCCCCCGTCTCACCTTAAGGTTCGACACGTGCTTGAACACAAAAGGGTTGTTGACTGCGATCTGGCGTTGGATGCGTTGGTTCATACCACTGACAAATGTTTGATACACGGCCATGCACTTTTTGGCCAACGAACTGGCATCTTAGAAGGGGGGATTGGGACATTTTTCCGGGTTTACCCCCTCACAATAAACGGGAATGTCGTGGAGTTCGGGGTGTTGTTCCCAGTACCTAAGGAGGGAGATTGATGATTCGGGTTGTTTTACCCCCAAATCCAACTCGTCCAGGATCAACAACAGCTCCTGGGCCCGTCCCAGTGCAAATGCGGGGATCAGACAACGGCCCCCGCGGGCCACCACCTCGTGCACCGTCGCCGTAAAACGCCGCTCCCGCTCCTCACGACTCTCGTGAACTTGAGTTCCGTAGGTGGATTCCTGGGGAAAAAGAACGGGAAAATAAGTCCGAGGAATTGAACCAGTCATACACAGATCATGACATCCGGGGTGACTGTGGGCAACTCGGCGGCACACAAGTGGCGATCTTCGAGACGGGAAAAGTCGCCTGGAAAGGGATTTGAGGGTTTCAGAGTGCCAAATAAAGAAAAAAGGAAAGACCTGTGTACAAAGTGCGGACACCGGCAATTTCCACCATGAACATGCAGGCGCCAAGCACATGGCCGGCCACGTAGCACCAGAACTTGATCCCGTTCACCTCCTTCTGCTCGTGAAAGTCGATCACCTGCGTGACCATCGGGTGTATTTTTTCACTTCGGACCAACCAACTTCAATCTTGTCCATGCTCCGCTCCAGGTCTTCCTCCGTGTACAGCATCCGCGACTCGCCCGTGCCCCCTCCCCCGTACTTGGCTATCTCCAATTTTCCGATCGATGATCATCCACTTGGGTATTCCCCCACCTTGATGCAATCCCCGATCAGCATCCGGTAGATGGCCTTGGTCCCGTGGGTCATAAAGCATCGGCCCCGGAAGGCGGTCTTCTCCAGCAGCCAGGGCAGTGCCCCGCAGTGATCCAGGTGGAAGTGCGTGATCAGCAACAGATCCAGCTCCTCCACGTCGATAAAGTCCACAAAAGGCAAAGCATCGACGCCATGCATGCCCGGGTGGATGCCGCAGTCGAACTGAAGGACCAAAACAATGTCAAGACCCAAATAAGCATCGGAGAACAAAGAAACGAAAGCAAATAAAACGAAATTCATCCAAAGCTGACCATAATCTTCTTGCCCTTGAACTGCATGAAGTGACAGGAACGGCCCACTTCCTGGCCAGAGCCCAAAGGCATAAAGGTCAAAATGTCCGAGCTCTCTTCACTGGCGGGCGCCGACATGTTTCCTTGTAAGAGATGAAGTGAGAGAAGAGGAATATCCAACTCGCAAAATGCGAAAAATTTTGGTCGAAGAATTGGACATCTTAAACACCCAATTAAAAATTCAGAATGCAAAATCCTTTTATCTTACTACTACCAGACAATATAATGTCTACAAAGTCAATTTAAAATAATATAACATCCACAAGCAATCATCTCTTCTCCTTTATTCGGTCATCTATTCATCTCATCAGATTCGTCCATCTTATTAGGCCTTGGTCGAGCAGTGTGCGATCAGGTCAATCAGTCTGCAGGAGTAGCCGAACTCGTTGTCGTACCAGCTGACCAGTTTGACGAAGTGCGGGTTCAGCGAGATGCAACTGAAAGCAAGATTCATTTTAAAAGCCAATTATTCAAACTCCTCCATCCCAACTTACGCCCCAGCATCGAAGATGGACGAGTAAGTGCTGCCGAGAAAGTCGGTGGAGACCACTTGGTCCTCGGTGTATCCCAAAATTCCTTTGAGTTTGCCGTCAGCCGCCTTCTTCACCGCTTCTTTGATGGCGTCCATTGATGCTGGTTTCTCGAGACGGGCGGTAAGGTCCACCACCGAAACATTGGGAGTCGGCACACGGAATGCCATGCCGGTGAGTTTGCCATTCAATTCCGGGATGACCTAAATCGGTAATTCTTACCAGTTAATCCGGAAAAAAGATCAAACCTTGCCAACTGCCTTTGCTGCCCCGGTGCTGGCCGGAATAATGTTCTGAGCAGCTCCACGTCCATCGCGCCACTGCTTCCCGCTGGGTCCATCCACTGTCTTCTGGGTGGCTGTCACCGCGTGCACCGTGGTCATCAGGCCCTCGATGATTCCAAACTCGTCATTGATCACCTTGGCCAGTGGCGCCAGACAGTTGGTGGTACACGAAGCATTGCTAAAAACCAAATTGTTGTGATTCAGTACGATTTTTAAGAATTGTTAAAAAACCTGATGACATTGTCTTTGGCCGGGTCATACTTGTCCTCGTTGACTCCCATCACGTACATTGGCGCGTCAGCAGACGGAGCGGAAATAACCACCTAATTTCCCCCAAATCATTAATATTTTTCGCATTAATACCTTCTTGGCACCTCCTTTCAGATGTGCAGATGCCTTCTCGACCGTTGTGAACACTCCAGTGGACTCGATGATGTACTCGGCGCCCGTCTCACTCCATTTTATTTCAGCAGGATCTTTGCTGAAAATTCCTTGATTATTGATTGAATTAATTGGCCTCTTTACAGGTTGTAGACTTTGATGGTGTGTGCGGAATTGCCCTCCTTTTGCACAACCAGATTGCCACCGCTTGACGAGACTTTGCCCTTGAAACGGCCATGAGTAGAGTCATAGTTGAACATGTAGACCTAAGTATCAAAATCAGGCCTAAATTCTAATGTATATTTGTGATACCATGTAGTCGAGATCGATGAATGGGTCGTTCACAGCGACAACCTGGACCGTGTCCTTCTCAACTGCAGCGCGAAGTGCCAAGCGGCCAATTCGGCCAAAACCGTTGATGCCGACCTTCGGTTTCACCATTTCCGCTATTTTTAAGATGAATATTTTGTTAAAGCTGAAAGATCTTAAATTTAGAAGCTATTTTACTCCTTTTCCTAATTCAGTTAAGGCCTTGGATGGATTGCGAATTCAAAAAAAGTAAATAAACAAAAAATTGACAAATTGCTGGGACGAAATGAAATGAGAAAGGATGGGAAGATGAATGATATAAGGTGATCGGCAAATAATTGGAGTGGCGTGGACCTATACATCTCTCTTTCTCCCCAACTACAGCCATGCGATATTTACGCGATGGTGATGGATAGGGCTGCGAGCGAGCGAGCGAGCGAGCGAGAGAGAGAGAGGGAGAGAGAGAGAGAGAGAGGGAGGAAGAAGGGAGGGAGAAGGAGATAGTGTGTGTTGAGGTAAAGGAAGATGGTCCTAAATCAAAGAAGATCAACGATCATTTTTCTTCTAGAGAAAAATAGAAATCACTCATTCGAAAAATGAAAGAGATAAACAAAAACAAATGAGTTAGGGGAGGAGAACCGGCGCTAGTGGAAAGAGTTACTTTTGGGACTCGATTTAAAGATTTGAGTCCCGGGACTCAAAATTTTTCCCGTGAAAAAATCTTTCTAAAAATTATTTTCCTAGGGTAGATTTGGACGCTGAATCCAATACTGACGTCCATTTTGACGTATTGCGTCATCTGAAACCTTTTTCAGAATTATTTTTCATTTTTCTTCAGATTTTAGAAAAAAATTTTTTTGGCGCCAACTCAAAAAATTGACTTCGGATGACGCATTAGGTAAAAATGGATGTCAGAATCGGATTCAGCGTCCAAAATTAACATAGGGAATAAGTAAATTTGAGTCCCGGTACTCAAAAAAATTCGAGTCCCAACCGTCTTTCCACTAGCGCCGGAGAACCTCATTCAACAAAGTTTGGGTCCAAGCTGCTGATTGGAAATTCTTTTGGAAAATCAGGGCCGGAAATGTGATCAAAAGGATGAATTATTTTAAGAAAGCAAAAAAAAAAAATCGGGTTTCTCGAAAAATATTAGAAACCCTGATTTTTTAGCTAAAAATGCTCCTAAGCTCATCCGAATTGGCCCATTTCAAAAAAAGTTATGGCCAAAATATGCAATTTTTTCGGAATTGGCCAATACGTGTGATTATCTTGGCCATAACTTTTTTTGGAATGGACCAATTCAGATGGGCTTAGGCTTATTTTGTAGCTAATTTTGAGCTCTATCTTTTCATACCGAAAACATTTTGCTAAGTTCCTTCTAAGCTAAGTTATTGCGCTTGGCGCTCTAGTGTCACGGCGCTCTAATGTCCCCTACCGAGCCTACCGACCACAGCAGGGTATGGAGGAAATGAAGGAGAAATCGAGAAATGACGAAAAACAATAGAAAAAATGAAACACAGAATAAAATGGCGAAAATATACATAATGCCAGAACAAATATAAAAAACATTCGAATCAAAAATCACTGGCGCTATATACGTGGAGACAAAAATCTAGTATCTATTATGATGAGTAGGGCTCGGAATTTAAGGCAAATGCCTTTTTTTCTGCGGGCTCAGAATGGCCTAAAAACCACGTAAAACACATTTTTAGCTTTATTGGAGCCTTCTAGCTTGCATTTTTATTTGCCTTTTTTTGCCTTTTTGTCCCTTTTTGGGATTTTTATGCCTTTTTGCGCCGTTTTTCGTGCCTTTTTTGACTTTTTGGAGCAAATTTTAAAATTTTTAGTGCTTTTTCTGAAAAAGTTTGGACAAAAAATAATTCACCCTAAGCAAAAAATGACCAATTTTCTTAAGGAGAATAGCCTAATTGTTCAAAAAAAAATTCCGGTAGCCGCCTCCTATTGGGGATAAAATCGTTTTTTTTTAACTTTTTAAAATTATACAATTATTTTTTGAAATTACTTCTAAGAAGGAAAAATAAGTTAAAAAATGTATTTTACAGTAAAATTTTGAATTTTTAGATGTCATTTTTGCTTTTTTTAAGGCCTTTTTGCCGTTTTTTATGCCTTTTTCGCCATTTTTGATGCCTTTTTGGCGATTTTTCGTGCCTTTTTTAGGCGCCTTTTTGGCGATTTTTAATGCCTTTTTTCCGAGCCCTAATGATGAGTGAATGACTGGAAAGGTGGAAAGTAAAATCGACGCAAAAATTCCATTGAATTGGAAATTTATTTTTGGCTCTAGGATTTTATGAAGAGGAAGTTTTCCTTTATGAACTTTATCTCTGCACCTCATCTTTGATGTACTCTTTTGCCGTTATATTTCTCTGTCACTTCAGTGAAAGATTCGCTTCATTAGATTCTAGGTTCAAAGCAATTCAATCGGCGCCCAATTTTCATTTTACGAGTACGAACAAAACCAATTTTCTAGCAATGCATACATACCATCCACCCACCTCTTCCTCCTTTCATTTTCTCCAAAAAAAGAACTAAACCATAACCCGGGATAACGGCCAGCAGCAGATGGGGGTCAAATGTTCGAAAGGGCACGCCTGTAAATTTTTGTAAATCTGGAGATCTGGACCCAGTAACAAAATCATCAATTTTATGTTTTTTCTTAATTTTTGTTTGTACAATAAATCAACTTTTTTAAACTCGACTACTCTTCCTCCTTCAACCCAAAAAACAGCCAACATTATTTGTTGTGCATAGTGGGCCCTTAAACAATTGGGGACCATCCCGTTATTTTGCATTTTCAATTATTTAAGATTTAAGTACAATAAAAGGAAAAGTTCGCTATATGCTTCCAGCTGAAAAGGGTATTTTGTTTTAAATATTTATTCGAAATGATTCATTAAAGGAAAAATGCAAAAATCCATTTAATTACATTACAAGTTTGTGTTCATAATCAGACATGAGGGTAGTCTCAATCTGTTCCCACGGCGGTTGTCGCCATCGTTGTCGGGGTGGTTTTGACGTTGCTGGCCGCGGCAACGAGCAGTTCGCTGACGGAGAAGGGCAGTGGCCTGCCCCTCCTCTGTCTGTGCTCCCCGTCCGCCATCAGCTTCTCCCCTACTGTTGTGTTCTTCTGTCTCTCTCCCTCCTCCTGCTTCTCCTCCTCTGCTGTTCTGCCCTTCTGTTTCTCTTCCTCTTTCTGCTTCCCTGCCTCCTCTTCCCCTTTCCGTTCCTTCATTTTTCCTTCATTCCCTGCCCCTTTTCCCGTGTCCATGCTTTCTTTCCGCTCCGCTTTCCCTCCCTTTTCCCCTGAAATTGCTCTCCGAAGTGCTCCGACCAGTACTCCCTCCTCCACCGCCCCCTCGGAACACAGTTGGCCCAACCCTTCCAACAGTGTCCCACATTGATGTTGGCGCAAAGGGTCTAAAACCATAGGGTTTCCGAAAAGCAAAATGGTCGGAAAAAGGCAGAACGACTCACTGTTCCCGTGGACACTCTGTTGGTGTTGGGCCAGGTTCAGCTCGAAAAGACGTGCCATTTGGGGGAATTTTTCTATTAAATATTCTGATCAAAACAATTAAAATGATACAACAATAACCTCGGAGCAGTGAGTGGGCCCTAAGCAGGTTGAACTCCATGCCGTCGGGTTGCATCAATTCCAACTGGGTCAACAACTCGCCGATTCTTTTTTGCAAAATGCCGGCGGTGATTGGTGCTGAAAGACGCAGTTTTTGGATTAAAAAAATTAATTATACTTGAAGAAACAGAGGGAGAAGGGGTTGACGAGGACAGAGATGATGGTGGGGGTGGGGGAGGAGGAGGTTGCTGATGATCCCCCACATTGTCCGGGGGTGCTTCGAATTGGGCCGAGCGCAAAAGGCCCCCCTCGAAGGCGCTTAACAGCAAAAGGCGACCAAACGAACCGGAGAAGGCGGAGAACTGAAATGGAAAAATGGGATGGAACGGCAAATGCCAATGACGGGAAAACAAAGATCCCATGGATTTTTGCTCCATTTTGCATTGATTTTAATTTTTTTTGTTGTTTTTCCAGTACCAATCATCCCTGCCCCCCCCCNCCCCCTCCCCCCCCCACTCCTCCGTTTATCATTTCAGTAATATCGCTATGCCCCCTCCTCCCGCTGGCAAAGGTGGGATTTAAAGGATTACGGTGAATGTATCAACAAAAAACCTTTCCGATTCGTCGGGAACACCAAAAAGGGGAATGAATTAAAGGGTCCGTCGTCAAATAAGAAATGCGCAACCGAAAATTCATGCAAATTTCGGGAAAATACGAGGGAAAAAGAGAAAAATAAAGAAATGAAATGACCTGTTCTTGTTGTGGAATGCCGGGCACGAGGGTGAACAGAGTGTGGACCCAGCAGAGAAGTCGATAGGCAATTGCATTCAGAGGGGAGGAGGGGGAGCAGACTCCTGAAACGAAAGGGTTAACCAACTCTAATCGAATCAAAAAATCCCAAGAAAAAAGAAGCGAAATTCTAACTTTCTTTCCCCTTTCCAATCCAGGAAAATTAAGAAATAAGAGCAAATTCAAAATTACTCCGTCGGTCACTATCGGTATCACCGAGGTAATACAATGCAAAAATTTACAATATTTTTTTCCTTCAAAAATAACATCCCTAAAATGGGTAACTCTAATAATTGCCTCCCTTAATTAATTTACCCGTTCCTTGGCCTTCCTTCGCCTCTTCCTCATCGGCCCCATCCGTTGGAGAATGTTGGCCTTGTGGGGATGCAGAAGTGTTTGGATGATTATCCGGGACCTTAAACAGTTTTTATTTTCCTTAAAATCCAAAAAGCACCGGGAAGCCAAATTAATTGGGCAAAGTAAATATTGCGAGAATCGGGAATGGAAATGGAAGTGAAGGGACTGTTGGAATCGGAAAGTTGAGGGGCAAATTGCGCAACCGAAACAATTAACGCAACGGCAAAAATTGATGGGAAGAACGGGAAAGGGAAGTTCCGGAGAAAAGTTTAGGATTTTGGGACAAAACAAAGAAGATGGGCCATGGGGAAGTGGAGAGAAATAAACAAATCCAAAGGAATCTGACAGCGGCAACAATTGTCGCCAATGCACTCGTTTCTCCCATACCATCAATGGCATTCATTCATTCGTTCCCTCCCCACTCTCCAACATTTGTTCATTTGACAAAAAGGTGTTGGTTGCTAAGCTAGTCCATCCCATCCTGTTCCCTGCTCTCCTCTTCGCCCCTTCGTCCTCAGAATTAAAGTTTTCCCTTTGCGCATTTCGGCAATTTCCGCCCGACTAATTGAGTGGGGTCGGTCATCATCATCAATGGCAGTGCCCATAAAGGGAAGGATTAACAGAGAAATGAGAAGAGGAAGGGGGATGAACGAGTGATGGGTGACCCCGTTGGGGATGGTGGACCGGAAAATGAGGAGAGGGGAGGACACGGATACAATATGAAGGGGGGGGGGGGTCGGAAAACCAAAAAACCCGAAAAAACAGGCAGAAAATCCGAAAATGAACCAACCAGCAATCCGTGAAGGAACGCGGAGACCGCAGCAGTGAACATTGGGTGGAAGGGAGCGGAAGGAGGCGGAAGCGGAAGGGACGGGAACAGAGAGGACGGAGGGAGAGCCGGGAGCGGAAAACGCTGAAAAACAATCAAAGGATTTTTGCATTTTTCATTTATTTATATTTTTGCTTACCAAACGTTCAATCGCCAAAAAAGGATGGACAAATGGGAATTGGGATGGTGGAAGATGAGGAGGAAGAGGAGGAGGAGGGAAGAGATTTTGGTGTGGAAGGACGAGGGGGGAAGAGGACGGATCGGAGGTGAGGGGAGGCGGATTGGAGGAGAGCGAAGAGACGGAGGAAGTCTGAAAAGAAAGAAAAAATTGGGAAAAATTAATTGAAAAACCCAAAATTATGTAAATATTTTACCCGGGGAGACGGATTCTGCCGAAACGGCCGAGCGGGTGGAGAGGAAAGGGCGGCGGAGGCGGAGGAGAGCAGGGACAGTTTGGAAGAGTTGGAGGGACGCGGGTGGTGCCGATGATCGGCAGCGGCCGCCAGCAATTTTTGGTGGTGTCGCTGTGATTGTGCGAGGAAATTGCATTTTTACGCACAAATTGAGTGAAGGAGGAAGGTAAATAAAATCGACGCAAAAATTCCATTGAATTGGAAATTTATTTTTGGCTCTAGGATTTTATGAAGAGGAAGTTTTCCTTTATGAACTTTATCTCTGCACCTCATCTTTGATGTACTCTTTTGCCGTTATATTTCTCTGTCACTTCAGTGAAAGATTCGCTTCATTAGATTCTAGGTTCAAAGCAATTCAATCGGCGCCCAATTTTCATTTTACTATTGCGAAAACCGATGCAGCTCAATTTAATAAGATCCAAAAACCTAATCTTTTTAGTCAAAATATCTAAAACAATTTTTAGGCCTTTAGGTTCTGGTTTTCCGTGAGTTTTTTTTTGGTTTTTGGATTCCTGCGTTTTTCTTAAGTTTGGCTTAGTAAGTATAAAAATTGTTTTGAAGTCTTGGTGACTCACTTGAAGATTAATTATTTTATGAATTATTTTAGATTTATTTTTTAGGTTAACAGAATCTAAAAAAATAACCTGGGCAAGTTGTTGGCTGAGTCCGAGAGCTAATTGGCGGCGGAGTGTGGAATTTCTGGGCCCACGCTCATGTTGGACAGCTAAAGCAAAAGGTAAAAAATCCAAAAAGAGTGTATGCCCCGTGCTGGAATCGAACCAGCGATCTTCTGTTTACTAGACAGACGCTCTGCCACTAAGCCAACGGGGCACTGTGGGGCCGGTCCTTAACATTTCTTTCGGCTGTTTCCCATCTGTCCTTCTCTTCCAAAGTTTTAATTAATTTTTGCTAATAATTCGGAATTTCCATCTTTTCAATCAAAAATTCGAGCCCAAGGGAAGTTATACTTGTTAAGCAAAGTGGAGATGAGAAGCAAGTGGAGTCGGGTACTCTTAGAAGTACGAGCATGTCCACCGGGATCATGCTCGTACTTACCGTAAACTTCCAATCCATCCCACCCAATTTTACTGATCTGTCCCTTGGTTGTCGGCTTAATTGTGCTTTTTACTTTCCTTTGGTTTTTTATGAACTGGGATAGTCCACCATTAACCCCCCGGGGGAGGGGGAATACGGTGCTTTCTTGGCGTGTGCCGTCAATTTCATGCTTTTTCCCCTTCTTAATTCCTTAAGTGCGTCTCTCCACTCTTCCGGGGCTCCCTCCCCCCTTCCCCTTGCTCACCATCTCTGTTCATCCCAATTTCCAGGCACTTTCTCAGCCGACATGCCCTGCACTGGTTCCGATGCGTTTTGTCCACCGGACATTGGCCCTCCACGGGTCCTCTCCACTCTTCCGGGACTCCCCCTCCCCTCCTCCCCCCTTGCTCATCCCTCACCATCTCTGTTCATCCCAATTTCCAGGCACTTTCTCAGCCGACATGCCCTGCACTGGTTCCGATGCGTTTTGTCCACCGGACATTGGCCCTCCACGGGTCCTCTCCACTCTTCCGGGACTCCCCCTCCCCTCCTC
>LDKF01003351.1:0-17583 GCA_001026735.1 Rotylenchulus reniformis | reverse complement strand
CAAGGTTTATTTTTATTCTCATTCATTTGAAAAGTAAAATAAATATTCACACAATAAGCAATTATCTGTATAATATTTGTAAGTATAAAATAAATATATTGTTTGTGGTATAAAAATAATTGCATTTTTCGGGCTGAAATACAGCAAGCGGAATATGTTTAGTGGTTCAAAGCAGTTCTATCCATCTCGAGAACAAATATCATGGAAATAATCCAAGGTTTATTTTTATTCTCATTCATTTGAAAAGTAAAATAAATATTCACACAATAAGCAATTATCTGTATAATATTTGTAAGTATAAAATAAATATATTGTTTGTCGTATAAAAATAATTGCATTTTTCGGGTTGAAATACAGCAAGTAGAATATTTTTAGTGGATCAAAGCAGTTCTATCCATCTCATGAACAATTATCGTGGAAATAATTCAAGGTTTATTTTTATTCTTCTTTCATTAGAAAAGTAAAATAAATATTCACACAATAAGCAATTATCTGTATGTTATTTGTAAGTATAAAATAAATATATTGTTTGTTGTTTGTGGTATAAAAATAATTTCATTTTTCGGGTTGAAATACAGCAAGTAGAATATTTTTAGTGGATCAAAGCAGTTCTATCCATCTCATGAACAATTATCGTACCAAATATTCCACGTCATAATCATGAAGAGCAAAAATAAATAAATAGAATCAACAAATTGAAACTTAATCGATTTTTAGCACTGGATATACCGAAGTAATGGTCTCTTAACTTGGCCATTAAATAAAAATGATACATGATAAAAAATGAAAATAAAAACGAAAGTGAGAATCGAGCAAAATAAAGCAATATAAAATGATCACGGTGAACTCATTCGTATATTAACTTTGTCAAGCATGAAAGGGGGAGTTGATATAAAAATTAGTGCAGTTCGAATCTCGGGTCGAGGTGTTTCTCGATTTTTACCGGATTACGAAATAAAAAGTGAAAAGAAACAGGGTATTTTTGTTATTTTCCAAACTTAGTATGGTCACTATTAAGACAGATAAACCGAAGGAAAATATACCAATGTCTTATAAAATTCCAAAGCAAACAACTCTTTAGAAAATCAAAGATAATACAATAATCTTTCTAATAAATCCAGCGTATTTTCGCCAAAAATTCATTCTCCCGTCTAAGCATTTTTTCAGCTTTTAAAAATATCTAACCAAACTTATTTTAAGACTTTTCGGCATTTTTCCTAAAAACAACTTCCTTAAATAATTAAGAGTGCCGAAACTGCCGAAAATGTGATAAAAAAAATACCCAACTTTGTGGAATACGTTCGTATAAATAGAAATATGCACAAAATTGTGAATATGCAAAAAAATACAGTTAGAAATCCACACAAGAGGTTGAGCCAATTATTAATAAAGGATAAATTTTCGTTTTTAGCAATAAAGATATTTGCCATCTTATCGGATCGAAATAACTCAGATTGTACACAATCAGAGAAAGATTATAGCGTTTTTCACATTCTCTGCAAGAAATTCAAATGCTGTGTTTATGCTGTAATTATTTCCTCTGACTATATCTTACGAAAACAGCGAAAAAGAATAAGGAAAAATTACATTGAACATGGAAATTTTAGAACAATCGCTTCAATAATCGAAGAAAAAAAATTTTACGAAAAACCGGCCTTTTAAGTCACCATCACCGATCCTCACATCCATTAGCGTACATTAAGCAATCATTCATATCACAAGATCATAACTCAATACAGCAAGGAAAACAGAAAAAATCCCTAACAAAAATAGAAATCTTTTGACCAAGATGAATGTTTGCTGGATTTTGCTTAACAACGACTGAGAGAGAAAAAATAGACATTCACTTTTCGCAATTATCAATACCTTAAGCAAATGTTCCGAAAGAAAAGAAGAAAGAAGAAAAAACATCATGAAATGCCGAGGTGGAAAGGGAACCGGTGAAAGAAAGGATTCTGCAAAACGTATGTTTTGGAGCAGAGCTCCCCAAACGTTCTGAATTTGTCAAAAAAATGTTCTGATTTTTACTCTATTCTTATTTCATTCTGATTTTCAATTTTGAAAAGTGATCAATTTTCCTTAAGACGCGGACTAGTGTCTCAAAAATTTTCTACAGTGATTCCTTATCAGAACCGCTGACATTAATTAGTACATTCCAAAAATATATATTAAAAACCCAAAGTCCATAAGGAAGAAGTCTGAAATTGCCGAAAAATACTCCGGCGGTCCTTTATCAGGGTTACCGGCTCCACTCTAATACCATGAATTTCTCCATAAAACTCCCTAAATCCTGGATTCCCATTCCAAATTAGAAAAAAAACTAACAAGCGATCACCAATGGCAAAAGTACAAAGCACAAAAACATAGCAAATGCCATCTTTTTTTTTGGAAACTTGCCATGTTTTTTTTTAGTAGTCAAAAATAAAATAATTTCTTTATAAGAGTTGAAATTCTCAAAATTTTCTACGTCGAGAAAAAGTAAGAGAGCAGGGAAGCGCCGAGGCAAATTGACCTTATTACAAGCAGCTATAAAAAAGGTTGATAAGAGAAAAGAAGTCAGACAACAATATGTTTTAATGCTGCTTTCGCGTCCTAAAATTGGGGGAGAGCTCTAAAATAAATTTGGAATCCTCTTGCACTGCGCTGATCACATTCACTTATTCCTTTTTGCTATAATAATTAATTTCAGTGGAACTTATTCATGAAATAAATCCTAATTAAAGTCTATCAATATTTCTAAATTCAAAAGTCTAAATCCTTTGGAAAAATTTCCGAGAAGAAAACATTTTTTAATGAAAAATTGATCAGCAAAAAGCCTAGAAAACAGAAGAAATACCTTAGGCTTAAGCTGGTTAAACGTGTTCCTCAATACCAAATTAAAAATTGATTGATCTGATAGGTGCCTAGGCACATTTTCAATTAATATTCAAGGACACAAAAATGCTCAGACATGAATTCTAGTATCCATATGCAGAAGTTCACTTTTCGTTCCAGTTATATTTTGTAGGGTGAATAAATGACATTAGTCATTCTGAAAAAAACAAGGCGAAAATTATTCAATCGAAGAGACAAAAAGAGAAAAAAAAATGCAAAACTACAACCTAAAAACATCATCGGAAAGTGCAGAATTCGACCATTCATGATTCAATGTTCTGTAATAACGCGCCATAAATATATCTCTTACTCTGTCAACCATGTTTTCTCGCATTTTTTAGGATTTAAATTTTCTGAGAGGCGAAGTCGCAATGTTGGGGGCCATGACCAAATTTAAAAAAATAACAGAATGGCAAATTTTTTAAAACATTTGTCATATTTCCAAGGTGATTTGTGAGCTCTGAATAAAATTGTCATAATTCTTAAATTCAAATCCAAAGACACATGAATCTTGTTATCTTTATGAAAAAAACAAACATAAACTGCCTAAGCACTAAAAAGGAATTCACAAACCAGGCTGGGCCACAAAAAAATCCAACATCACTAGAACTTGGTCAAAAATCCAATAGAAGGAGAATAAGAATAGAAGGAGAAGACAGGAGAATAAGAAGGAAGGAAAGCAAGAGAGAGAAAGAACGAGAAATTTAAAACAATACTACAACTTAATTAAGGTGGGTGGTAAAAATGACTCATAAGACAGGAAAAAATGGAAAAAATGATATCCAAGAGTTAGAAGTGATCTAAAAAGGATTTAATGCAAGATGCCATTTTACAGTGGAAATAATTATATATATAAATATATATGTATTGCTTTGAAGTTGGCCGAAGAAATGCATTAGTAAACGCCACTGAAAAACGACTTTTTAATTCTAACTGCGAAAAGTTAAAAATGAGAATAAAGGGTGTAGAAAAAGAGCACATGTGTGTGCTTACTACCGCGCGCACTAGCTACATGATAGCCATGCATGGTAGTGGGGGTCAGTTGGATTGGGCTACGCATGTAGAGAGGCTAGATGATAAGCAAAAATCGGGAACGGGAAAGAAGTGGAGGTAGGTAGGATGACAGCGGCTTATAAAAGACCGAATTCCACATTTTCTAATGTCCCGTTGTCCGTTTTGTGCTTCGATTTTCCTTTTAGAGTTTCAATACCAAACCATAATTCCAAAAATGAAAAATTCCGAAATAGAATTTTCACAACACAAAAAAAATGCCCAAATATGCCGAAATGTCCGGATGAATATGAACGATGTGAAATATGCCTAAGAAGTCGAAAATGTGCAGATATGACTAAAAATCCTTATCCGTTCTGAGGCATCATAAAAAATAAATTTGCATATAAATCATGGGGTTAGCCAGTACCGGTACCGGTGCCAGAGAGAGAAAAAAAATGGAGAGGGGACAAACGAAAATTTTTAAAGCATGTAGCTTTTTCTTAAGAGAAAAAAATTCTTAATTTTTTTTAATTTGGTGGTTACATGCTCCCTTTTGACCACTGGTCAAAAAAAGCTAAATCAGGTCTGGAAAAATATTTTTTTGGATTTCGGGAAAAATTTGAATTTCAAAAATCTTTATTATATCTAAAATCTATTACAAAAATGTCAAAATAATGGCGAAAATTAGATAAGAATGTTTTAATGCAACATGCTTTCACGTCATAAAATCGAAAAGCTAAAAAAATTTTTGAAATTCTCTGGCTTTTTTGATAAAAAATTTTTTTAGATTGATTAGAAAATTGCCGAGGCTTAAACAGGAAAGAAAAATAAAATTCCAATCCTCTAAAAAACAGCCTGATAATTATATGCCCAAAAAAATATCTGAACCAATATTCACTAAAATTGCCAGATTATAAACCAAATGTTCAAAAGACAATCAGAAAAAAAATTCGGCTCAAAATAATATTTGCATTTTTGACTTAATGGACATAATGTATATGACCGTTATATCTGAAAAAGATTTTTTTTAATTGAGAGAAAAAAATTAACCAAAGTCCTCGGGTTTATTTGTACAATGTTTCAGAGAAAAAAAGGGAGAAGAGGCTCTAATCGGGACCACCGAGAGTTAGGGAATCCTGTTTGTGCAAAAAAATCCTTGATTTTTTTGACATATATGGCGAAAATTTCAGGCATTCTTGGGCATATATTGGCCACTTTTACGATGAGTCATTTAGAAATCTTGTTAGGGACAATATTCACTAAATGAGATCAATATGTTTTTGAGAAAAAACCTAAAAAAATCTTGGTATGCCTAAGCAAAATTAAGGAAAACATAACACGGGACCATCAACAAAGCAAATGAGGAAAAGGAAAACAAATTTTTTCATGATGTTTATTTACACAAAAATTTTTTTTTAGATGTGCTCAAATATACACCAAAATTGCTATATTATGGGAAAATATGTCAAAAAAACCATCCTGAACTATGTAAAAATGCTCAAAAGTCTGAAAAGGGATGCGAGGAGTTATAGGTCCAGTCCCCTAACCCTAAGAGGAAAATTATGGGATCAGAACAGTAGAGAGGAAAGAAGGAAGAAGACGAAAGAAAAAAAATTGGCCAATTCTCTAAAGAAATAGCTGAAATCTCAAAATTTTCTCCGGCAGTCCCTATCAGGGCTGTAGGCACCTCTAAAAAAATTTCAGGTTCGACTCCTGGATATGGGTATCCCAGGCCGAAATTCTAGACTCGTCCCTTGTGCATATTTCAGAAAACATGGATGTTCAAAAAATGGAATGTCTAGGCAAAAAGAAATCAGAACACGATACCTAATAAACAAATGAGAAAAAGGAAGTAAATTATCAACTTAGTTTAAGTTTCTGAAAAATGTTCAAAATTTTCACCATCGATTAGCATTAGTATTCGAAGAGAAAAAAAATGAGGGGATTTGTATCCTCTTCCCTAACCCTGAAAAAAAATCACGGGATTAGAATAGTACAGAAGAAAGAGAATGAATGAGACGAAAAATTGAGCAATTTTCTTAAGAAAGAAATATTTAAAAATCAAAAAAATTTTCCAGCGGTCCCTATCACCTTTGGAGTCTAAGAAAAAAATGTACTAAATTCCCAAATGCTTCCTTAGAAAAATATTATTATGCTGTTTGAGAGAAAAGTTCATATCTGGCGAAATTTTCGGGCATATTTGGGCATATTCCGAAATTTTGGACGCCCTTATCACCACCTGATATTGACGAAGCACAAGCTAGTCCTGTCCAACCACCACACGCTAGGTCACCAAAGAAAATCTGCCGAAGCGCACAGGAAAAGCGACACTGAAATTGCGTAAAAAATATTATTATTAAGTGTAACCGGGAAAATTCGGTTATTCTAAAGGCATACTAAAATTTGTTACATAATTATTCTTCAAAATTTTCCGTCTTTATTTTGAAAACCTCCCCAGCCTAATCCTACATAGTACAGGCTTCAAAAGAGAGTAAGGAAGCACGGGTTTTAGGAGAATTTTCACACTTATACTTATTCAGATGCGGATTTAGGTGGTGTGAGGGTTATGTATCCCCCAAGCCAAAAAAAACTCACCCCAGTGAAATTTTCTTGAGAATTTCTGATACGAATCCGGTTTACCAGTTACCGTGATCTGCCGAAGCTGGAGTTGTTGTCACCGTCAGGAATCGCCCAGCGATACACAACCAATAATCTGCCGAGGCTGGTAGTCCAGTTGAAGAATGCCTTAGCTGGAGGAGCGAGAAAAACTTTTGAAATTTGGAGCTGAAAGTGAGGGAAAATAAGTAATGTAAAATTTCATGTTTCATATTGAAGAATAAAGTCCGGATTTATACGCTCAAAACATCCCAAAATTAACCCGTGCTCCAGAAAAATGTTAATTTATGCCTAAAAATATCTGGCTCAAAAATTTCACCAAATGAACTAAAAATGCAAAATTTTCTTTTCTACTCAAATTTAAGGCATCTTAATATTAAACTTGTCTACTTTTATACGTTTTGAAGATTTTTGAAAAACAATTCGATTTTTCTTTCTTTTTTTTATTGGTCCATTTTTCACAAAAAAATTTCTATTATAGAATTTCAAAAAAAAATCTGAATGGCCTAGCCTAATGGGATAGGTGTCTTTAGTGGGAAGCACCTATCCTATCCTTCATCTTTCAACAGTCGGATGAATAAGATGAGCAATGGTGGACAAATGTAAAAGTGGTCGGAATTTACAATCGATGAGCCCTAGAGCAGATAGACGCTACAATGCTTCAACAGTAGAGGGGGAAGCGGACGAGTGGAACAAGGGAAAGATGATGCAACCTTTGCTCCGAAATTTTCCCTAGGTCCATTAATCCCCTATCACATCCATCATCTTCTCTTCAACATTTGTTCACGTGGACACTACCGTAGTAAAATGAAAAAATGGGCACAAAATGAAATTGAATTGTTTTAATTGTATGAAGCGAAATTTATATTGAAATAACAGAGAAATATAACGGAAAAGGGGCACACAGAGAAAGATGTTGGAAGAAAGATCATAAAGGAAAACTTCCGCTACATGAAATTTAGAAGCAAAAATAAATTTCTAATTCAACCGATTTTCGATTTTACAATATTTGCAAAAATATTTTTCTTGCCGAAACCGTGAGAGTAAAGATTTCTTGACTGGATCCGAGAAAAAATTTTTTTGTTGCACTTAAATACTATTAGTCCAATTAAATGGTCATAAAGAAAAACCAACAACGAAACACCCAAAAAATGGAATTTGATCTTGCATGAATCTGTCCTTTTTTTTGCCGTTTTTTCTCGCACTTTTTCATTGAATTTCTAAAGAATGTATTTGCAAGAATTGACCTTTTTCTTGCCGAAGCATATTTGATTTTTTTTTCGCGAAAATTCATGTTTATGGGAAAACTCAAAATGACTAGCAGGCATCCACTTCGGCGGGAAAAAATACTTCCGGAAGATGACATCCCCGAAAAAACAGGGGCATCCCCAAAAACAGGGGGCATCCTAGGGTAGTACATCCCAAATAGGGGCATTCCCGAAGCAAGGGAGCATTCGCGGGTATTCTATTATTTGAATTTTGAGCTCCTGGCGCGCGATTCATTGGCCTTTTGCCGGAAAATTGGCGAGCGATTCATCGGTCTTTTGCCGGAAATTTGTGCGCGATTCATCGGTCTTTTGCCGGAAATTTGTGCGCGATTAATCGGCCTTTTTCTTGCCGGCAGATTGACGCGCAATTTATTTTTTTCTCCGGAATTTTAGCGCAAAAAGTACATGCCTCGAGGTCTTACAGTCAAATAAAAAGGTACCTAGCGCTATTGCGATTCATCGGCTTTTTGCCGGAAATTTGGCTCGCGTTTCGTCGGACTTTTGCCGTAAAATTTGGCGCGCGATTCGTCGGCTTTTTGCCGGAAGATTGGCGCGAAGGTCATCGGCACTCTGCCGGAAATTTGTGCGCAAAAATGCCCTGGGGTCTTTCTCTTTTCTGCCGAAGCAAAATCTTACCTGGTCATTGCTTACCCACCTTACCTGTCCCGTCTCCCTGGCCGCACAGGCCGATGGACCGGTCGCCCAGCGGTGGCGTGCCGGTTAGGCCGTCGGGAGTAGCCCATTGGGGATTAGGCCCATTGGGGATTAGGAATTGGGGAAGGTTCAGGGTCCAAGGTTCCCCGGGAGATGGGCTCTGGGGTTGATCAGGCCCCAGCCTCCGATCCCCCGGTCCCCATCCGATGAGTCATAGAATAAGGTTCTTTATCTCAGAATCGGATGGATGAATGACCAAGTTACAGCGATTAACAAGCCTTTTAAGGCAATCGAGTGGGGGAACGGAAGGATGGAAAGATCAGAGTCCAACGGAAATGATGAGCAATAGAGAAGATCGGGGACCTGGAGTGAGGGTAGGTGTTGAGCCCCCAGAGAAACGTGGAAGGGAAGGATTGACCATGGAGGAAATTCCCCGGGCCCGGGAGTTTATGGTGTTGAACCCATGGCATGAACCCCTCCCCAAGCTTGGACAGATAGAATAGTCTTGGCTTTATTCCTCTAGGGCAATCTCAATAGGTGGATACATCAGAATGGTCGTCCCATCATCAGGTCCCGATCGACTCTCACTCCCGACTGACTCTCGACTCAACTGAATGATCCCCGGGAAAAGGAAATGCATATGTGAACAAAAGGGGCGGGGCAAGGACAAAGAGGCGGGGCAAATGAAATGGGGACGATGATCAAAGTACGGTATGGGAAGAGAGTTGTCCAATGGCTCCAAGTTGAATTTTGGGGTGCCGCCGGGAGAAACCCTCACAACTCCCCCTTCACCAGGATCGTCCCCGATCCTCCAGATAAAAATGAGGGTGATGGTGAATAGAAGAGAAAGATAGCACCACGAGATGGGTAAGACCGCCTGTTGGCATGAACACACCCCTGCAGCGCTCCGTTCGTTGTCTACCGCCAGACAGCCCTTCACTGCCAACTTTCACACCATTCCGCCGCAGCCGACTGCAGTCGCATCCTTGCTCAGACGTTGTCTGAAACAGCCTCGGAAGCTAGAACCTGCCGTCAACTTGATGCAGCACCATCGGCACGTTGTTTGGGCATTCTGGCCATCCTGTGCAGCTGCCGTGGAGGGAGCGCCCTGATCGGGGAACCTGAGCCCCTAGCTCCGTCGAGGGGTACTGAACAGGCGTGGTTGATCAACCCGGGGCCCACGGTTGGCATCAGCGCACAGAGAGATTGGACGGCACGGTGTAGTTGTCGTCGTGGCGACAATGCTAACACAGCACACCAAACTGGCAGAATCCACAGTGCCCTTCCGCTACCTTACTGCTGCTTGCCTTGTTGACGACCGCCACAAAGTCGCCAGAGGGTGCCACACTTCCCAAGCAAGCCAAACCCACTCGGTGAGATAGATGAGGGTGAGAAAGAGAGGAGAAAATAGTGGAGGAAAGGATGGACCCCAGATCCAGAGAAAGCCATGATGGCTCCCCAGGCAGCAAAAAGAAGGGAAGGGAAAATTGAGGAAATGAAAGTTAGAGCCACCGGCAACCTCTCCCCCCCATACCACGGGAAGGTCCCCTTCCAGGATGCACTCGCTCTCTCACTGCAGGCAGGACGTCCATCCTTCCTTCCTTCAGAGTGGAGCGCCACGTCCAGCAAGCTTGCTCGCGCCACCTGAACAAAAGAGAAAATCAGAAAGGTTGACCCCATTCAGGCCCAGTATTTCTGCCACACTGACCACCGTGGTTTGACCCTCCTTTCGACCTCACCAATTGCCTCAAAACCGTCCTTATCACCAGATTGCCTTAATCGTTGTACCGGCTGTCCTCATCCATGCCAATCCAAGAAGTCAGGTGTTCACGATGCCCGTTACCAGCTGGGCATGCTCCATGAGCGCCTTCAATGCTGATGCCCTTCACAGAAGTCTAGTCGCCGATCACCACAAGGCCATGCGCGCCCCTGGACACGGAGAATCCATGCGCTTCGACTCCGTTCAGAAAGGCAGCCGCCCTTGTTCCGCCACCGTCCAGTGCGAACACGTCGTCGCCATCACCACGAGCGGGGCCTCATGCCCCTGCATGGCATCGGTGGTCGTGATGATGACATGTTCCAGCTCCGGCAGGCCCTGGATCCTCTTGGCGCACACACCGCACCGACCGCACTAACACTGCTCCCCCCGTCCATCATCCAGTTACAAACTTTAGGCGATCGCTTCCTCGACATCGAGAAAGCATGGCAAAATCACGGAAGAGTCACGGAAAAGGCTAAAGATCGTCCGTCCGAATGTAGAGGTGGAAAAGGAGTCAAGGAAACGCCGAATGGCTCACCTTTCCCATGATCAATGATCAATCTCACAGATGCATGATCTCCGCTTAAATCATACCCCAGAGGCAAATCCTCTCAGTCGCCCGACTGAGGGAACTGAATGCCCCTCTCAGTCGCCCGACTAGGGGACTAACTAATCTGACTAAAACTGACTAAAAGATGAGCAGTGATTTTTACCGCAAAGAAAATATTTTGCAATTCCAAAATTAAACAAATGATCTGAACACCATTACCGTAAAAACTTACTCATGGATAGAGACTAGTATGAATGCATACTGAAAATTTACAACTTGCCCATGGGCAACAGATATGGAATAACCCATCGAGCACTCAGATACAATCAACTCTAACATAGTACCACTGATGGCAGATCCCCCAGTGGGGAGGGGGAAGGGAGGGGTCCACTGGGGCAGATCCCCCAGCAGGGAACTTCAGATGTCCTCCTCCAGGCAGGGACGAGTGAAAAAACCTCGAAGAGCATGCCCCGGAGTGCTATTGTCACGTAGATCCGCAAGCTCTGACCTGTTTCCTTGTATAGGGAATTCCTCTGTCCAAGCAGTAATTTGCAGTCCCTGCAGCAACGAATCTTTCTCATGCTGCTCGAGTCCAACTGGAAAAATGCCACTCTATAAAAAACGGATATATGCCATGGCCTCTGGGTCCCTTTTCTGCTCTTTTTCCAAATCAACTTCGCATGTCGTGCCGACTTGGTTCCGAAAAGTCATGCTGCACACGAATGGATCAACAATTACCCTGGAGTATTGCTCCACAGCCAAGCAGACTGGGAATTCGACGATATCCTCCAGTTCCTGAAGATTCCGCACTTCAGCCGCCGATGCTCATTCCACAGCGCGTGATAGAGCATCCGCCAAAATGTTCTGCCTGCCAGCAATATGTACGATTTTGATCTGAAAGTTCTGAAGTTCGAGTTAGGCGACAAAAGTAAGCATAATCAAACAACAGACCAAGTGGCGGACGCCATCCAGTGAATTTTCCCGCAGTGATGGACGCCACCCGATGATTATCATGGCTGTGGCGGAAGCCACTCAATGAATTTTCCGCAGTGGCGGACGCCACTAAATAATTACCTTGCTGTGATAATATGACAACGTCACGTTCTAATGCAACATATTTTTGCGTCATCAAATCGGATGGCAAAATGAATTCACTAGCATTTTTGTCTCTTTGTTACAGACTTTAATTCTTACGGAGCATTTTTATACAATTTGTTATACCTCACAATCGTTATTCCAATTATTGGATCTAAATTTCAGTTAAATCCAAAGATTTTCAACTTGCTCATAGGCAACACTACCTTAGAATATCCCAACTGTGACTCGCCACAAATCAGGGGGCAGGAAATGTCAAAAGTTAAAGGTTAGAAAAGGAGAAAAAACGCCAATACTTAGCCATGCATACTGACTGTACGAATAAAAGGAACGTAGCTGGGAGAAAATGAATTAAACGAAATAAATAAATGAAGAAAAACACTAAAACTATATAAGTTAAGAAAATATATAGAAATGAATGAAAAGTCAATCGATAAACTCTCGTTTTATAAACCATGAAAACCGATTGAGTCTCGATCGTATTTCGGTAAATAAATCGCCTTCTATGCATGCTCCCTAGCCATCTGCAACATACCTTTCCTTTCCACAGTTACTTCTGCTCCATTGTGGGGTTAACAATCACAATTTCATTTTCAAATCGCCCGTGAGCGATACGCTGTTCACGACCGACAAACCAGTCTTCACAAGATTGATGTCAGCTCTGTCAAAAACGATTTGGATTTCTTAAAAATCGGGAACCTCACAACTTGTAATGCAGATTTCCTGCAACCGATCTGGGTACCACGCTGAGACTGCCCCAGTGTTCAGCAAACAGCGAACTGGTCCATCGCAGTCACTACAACGGAATGTGGAAACTGCATTCAGGCTCGGCAGAACTGGCGGAGATATTGCGCAGTCTTGTAGGATGTTGCTGAAAATGAACTCGATTTCGAATCGTCCATGCCAATGTGATAGGATGCCCAGGCCGCATTTGCCATCTCTGAACTAGGTTCCATCTGGATAAGCTCTGCTTCATGAGTCTGCAAATTTTGCATAGAGGCCCAGAGTCATTTACTACAACCGCAGCTGGCGACCTATTGTCCATCTTCTTTGAATAAAATCCGATGACAGCATTAGTGTGAGTTCAGAATATGCTTAACCAAAGGATTAAGCAGTCCAGTCTACGCCAAAAAAAGTCTCCTGAAAAAAAACCTCCAAAATTCTCACCCCGTCTGGATCGCATCTGTGGTTCCATCCCATTAATGGTGATGGAATTCATTTCCTGGATTCCTACATGGGTGACCTTGGGTTGGCTGATTTGGCAACCTACTGTTCCCAAAAAGACACACTAGAGGGATTTTCCCTGGTATTGATACGACTATTAAAATGTCTAATCAACCTATGGGAGAGCAATGTTATCGCTATTACAATCATAAAACAGGGTGAAATAGTAGGTGGAACTTCTAAGTTCCTGGATTGTTTTGGGTGTAATTTAACCAAAGAGCAAAATTTAGGCAACTAAGGTGGCACTCGCAACTCTTTATCGGCAAACACACGCTTGCTTTTTACTCCCTGTATTTCTTTCCTTTGCAATTTGAAATGTTTCCAACCTGCCTTTGGGCAGCACTGTCTGCGTATATGTGATCGAAACATGCATGAATGCGCAAAAATCCGTTCATTCTCAACCCGATGTACACGATTTCAACCTGCCCTTGGGCAGCATCCGTCTTAGGGGCATATCTGATGACTTCAAGGTTCCCTCAGGCAAGATTCTATCAACAGCGGGTACCGTCTCTACTGTGGGTTCAATTGGCATGAAACATCCATACTTCTATCCAAAACTTTGCAGAAGAACGAAGAAAGTGGTTCCTTTTCCAATATCGATATGGCACAGTTCTAAGATTCAGACTAGATCATCTCTGTAACAAAATCCATAATCGTGTGTCCGATTAACACCTATACTCCGCTCGTCAGTGTGAATACAGAACCCGGAGAAAGGACATAGCCGAACCCAAGATTCGGATCAATCGTTTACATTCCTAGCCGACTTCCCGCTAGCATCACTATTATAAAAGGAAAAAGCCTAAGCAGGAATTGAGTTAGAATTGAGTTAAAATGAGTAGGTTCAAACAAAGATCTTGAGCCCTTCTACGAAGTACGCCAAAAATAAAGTAAAATGTCCTATACAGAGAAGTGATTCGGATCATTTTCTATAGCAGGTCACTTGACATGAGGCAACCTATATACGAAAGGATGGCAGAGAAGAGGGAAAAGGAATTAAAAAAAAGGACCCTAGAAAGGAGAAAAACTGGAATCGAAATATCAAAGAGTTATCCCTCAATGGTAAGAAGGACAAAGAATATTATCATGTGTCCAAATAAAATCTATGATCTCCCATATAAGATGCACAAGAGACCAAAATAATATCAACAGTGAGAGTCGAGATTCGGATCAAATAGGATCAATAGTAACGGTCATACAATGTCGTTCGAAATAAGAGCGATTAAAGCTGCAACTAATGTCGTGTGATCGATTGAAGCTTGCAATCTCCCAATTAAATTCAATCCAGAATCGAAGCAAAATATGCAAGAAAAATCAAGATTCTGATAATTTGTGCCCGCCACTGAGTTAGAGTGTGGGATAACATAAAATTACTGGTATGCCCCAAAATTAGAGGAAAAACCAATATCCTATATCCGATTAAAACTAGGCTANATACAATGTCGTTCGAAATAAGAGCGATTAAAGCTGCAACTAATGTCGTGTGATCGATTGAAGCTTGCAATCTCCCAATTAAATTCAATCCAGAATCGAAGCAAAATATGCAAGAAAAATCAAGATTCTGATAATTTGTGCCCGCCACTGAGTTAGAGTGTGGGATAACATAAAATTACTGGTATGCCCCAAAATTAGAGGAAAAACCAATATCCTATATCCGATTAAAACTAGGCTAGTACAATTGTGAACACAACAAGGAATGCATCATTAGCTGCGAAACTATACTTTTTGTAGATTAGAAGTGGCTTTTCCCAATTACGAATTTACATAAATTTGTTTCCAACCTGCCCTTAGGCAGCTTTTGACTTAGGATTTTCTCTGAGGGATCAATTGCTTTATGACATTGATCTGTTAAAGTTTGGAGTCCCATTCCTAACTAGCTCATTTGGCTTGGTTAAGTTCATCTTCCCACTCCAATCAGTTTTCGGACCGATCATCCCTACGACTTGGAGAGGAGACGTTTCTCAGATTCATGTTAACGAGGGATTTCACCAGATCTTGAAGAAAAGGCTCAGACGAGGATTGCGCTGGCATTGGACTCGCAACATTCAATTGATCATGATTAGGGCTAGAGGACGTCTGACCCTGCCGATTGGGCATCATGTCCTGCCATCTTTCACTTTGAAAGCGGTCCCTGCGTTCCCTGCATTCATAAGCAAGATTCCCAGTGTGCTGGCAATTATAACATACCTTGTTGGTCGACCAGTTGCGTTGACTGAAGCCTCGCTGTTGATTGTTACCCCTAGTCCATTCGTGCCCTTCAACCAGAGTTCCATAATCTCTCTGCTGCCAACGTGAATCTTCGGAAGTGAAAGTTCTGTCCATATTAGAGCACTGACCTGTTAAAGACCAATTATCTCCCTCATTCGGTTCTCCAGAAGCAACATTTCTAGCTTTAGGAAATTGATTTTCCAACGCATTGATCGCACCGTAAAAACCTGACTGAGGTCTACACCTTTGTTCAGCATGAGTAACGCTTCTAACTCAATCGCTTGTGCCTTCACCACCTCCAAATTTTTGGTCTTAGTCAGACCTAGAAAGCGGATGAGAAAACTCATATCCGGTTTCAACCGATCTAAAAATTCCTCACAAACCTTTTCCTTCTTCTGAGCAGCATCGAGACTCGGATTGGTCGACTCCACCAGCGGTGTCAAGCGCCGAAGAAAATCTGCTACCCTTTCATCCTCTCGCTGTTTGCAGAGTGCCAATTTCCTTTTTGCTACCTCACGTCGTTGCGGTGAATCCAATTTGGCTCTCATCGAAAACAGTGCTAAATCCAACGTCGCAATTTGATCATCACGTAATTCCTTGAACAATGCTCTCGGTGAATCCTTCAGTGCCATTTTCAGCCGCGTGACCTTTTCGTNTCAGCAACAGCATTTGTGCCTAACTCCAAATCATTTTCTTCTTTTTCAACTTGCCCGTGGGCAACACCAACTGGAGAATGAACTCCTTTTCGCAAGTTCATCATAAGAATAATACGATGTAAGGCAGAATTGGGTTTAGGATTGGTAGATTTGAGCTTAACAAAAAAAATTATTAACGTCAAAAATGCGAAATATTCTTGTCATAAGTATCACCCAAGTTATCATCCATTCTTCATGAAAGTTATGAATGAATGCTCTCTTGTCCCTATTAGTCCCTCTATCATCCCGAGAGATTCCCATCTAAAGAATGCCGTTTCCCAGACCGTTGTTAGTCTTCGACCTCTGTTACACAGCGAAACGTCGCTGATTGACTTCCGATCATTCCCCGCTACATCTAGTGGAATCGCTGATGGACTTCCGATTGTTCCCCTTTATCTAGCTGTGCAATTTGCCGGAAGTAAGGGATGAAGATAAAAAGATCCCATTAATCATACTGCGATTTGAACTTTGTACATTAATAAGACAGCTTGGACGATTGAAAGATTAAGAATGCGTTGAAATAGATTGTTAAGAGTGATTCTCTAAGTGTCGGCATAGAAAAAATCGAGCGTGCAGTAAAACAGTAAAATTACTTGAAACCATATATTGATGGCAAAAAAATAGAGTAAAGAATCCCATGGCTTTTTGCAAGTTAGGAACGGTCAATTTCTTAATCGCTCTGGCTAAATGGTCTTGTGGCATAAAAAATGCATTTGAATTAATTATTTTCAATCTACCTCATTTATATATTCTTTTGCTGCAATTATTCAACATTTTTCTGAGTCCATTAATATTTTTCAACTTGCCCTTAGGCAACGGTGTCCAGCTTAATCTGAATTTTCTCCGCGGGTACTTAAAGCAGATTGGTCGGTTTCTTCATTGGGTTCGTATGGTCAACTTAAAAAAATTCTCTGATCTTTTTCTTATCTTGAAACTGTCAATTGCTAATCAGCTTTGTCTAAAGATATCATTTACACGTTTGTATTTCTGCAGTGATTCATCATTTGTTGAGCTCAAAAGAAAATTGCGCAATTTTCAACTTGCCCTTAGCCAACACTATAGGCTTCTTCCGCGGGTATCTTAGGTACAAATAATAAAAAAAAGGACTGTTGGCCTTCTTCCGCGGGTATACAAATTTGATCAATCTCTCAGTTTTTTAAATTTTCTCGTGTACCTCCAAAATTTTCACAAAATCCCATTTTAAACTCACCTGACTGTTGAGCTCCTCCATTATTCATTTATAGTGCACTTTTCAACTTGCCCGTAGGCAACTGGGATCCCCACAAACCTCAGTTCAGTCGTCTCCGCGCGTTGTGATAAGTCAATGGATCTTTTCCCAACATGAAGTGGGAACCATCCGGTGCTACCAGTGAGGGTAGGTGTTGAGCCCCCAGAGAAACGCGGAAGGGAAGGATTGACCATGGAGGAAATTCCCCGGGCCCGGGAGTTTATGGTGTTGAACCCATGGCATGAACACCTCCCCAAGCTTGGACAGATAGAATAGTCTTGGCTTTATTCCTCTAGGGCAATCTCAATAGGTGGATACATCAGAATGGTCGTCCCATCATCAGGTCCCGATCGACTCTCACTCCCGACTGACTCTCGACTCAACTGAATGATCCCCGGGAAAAGGAAATGCATATGTGAACA
>LDKF01003349.1:0-12161 GCA_001026735.1 Rotylenchulus reniformis | reverse complement strand
ATATATAAATTGAGATAGATATATATATTCATTTTAATGAATGCATACATTTTTTATCATTTTTCAAACAAATTCCTAGAGTAAATCAATATATTAATTAATATTCTTAATATTCAGTTAAGAAATTTTTTATTCTAATTCGATTAACTATTTATTATAAATAGTTAATCGCTGCTTAAAATTTTCTATTTAATTAATGAACATCGTCATTTCAATGTTTTTTATTCTTTTGTGCTAAATCAATAAAATTATGTAACTTTCAATTTAATAATAATTAAAATATTTACATTTAAAAAATAGATTGACCCATACAATATAATCTAGTTTTGTTTCCGATCTTTTTTTGATGCATTCTTGGATTAATATTGATCTTTCTTGTTGTTCTAGCGTCATTTCTTCTCGGATTCGCACTTATTTATGTGGCCCTTCGCACGTCTTCGGTCGGTTACGCAGCACATGCTTTGCAACTCCTTGAATGGGCAGCACGACACGGATAGGCCGGCGTTTATTCGGTCTTCGTTTCCCAAGTCTTTGTTGAAGGGCGGTGGACGGTGAGGTCAACAAGTTGATGCCTTCCACTAAACGTCGCCGCTAGTCGTCGATTGTATTGATCTGTGAGTAGGTCGATGTGCTAATTTGCTTCATTTTATTATTGACCTTAACATGACCTCAAATTTGGGTAATTGTTAGTTTGGGTAATTTTGGTAATTAAAAATGGGTAATTATTTTTTTATCGTTCCTAAATGATATTGCAAAACATTTTTGAAAAATTATAAAAAAGAAAGGTAAAAATTATGAATGTCCCTAAACTTAATATCTGATCAACATTGGAAGCTGAAATATTGCATTTTTAAGAGATGAATTAATCTTAAATTTTTCTTATTTTATTATATTTTATTAAATCAAAATAAAATATTAATCTTTATGGTGTAAAAATATTATAGAAATAATATATAATTATTTAATTTTATAATATTAATGTGGTATACAAATATTTAAAAATATAAAAAATGAAAAATAAAAATGAATTAAATAAAAATGAAAATTTTTTAATTCAAGAATTACTCAAAGAACAGATCAAAGCCAACCTTCACTGATTTTTGGGCACGGCATGAAATATGTATATGATCCGGTCACAGGGACTTACTTTCTTCAATGAATTTTATTTTGGCTCATTTTCTTTATTTTTCTCTTTGAGTTTTTCCTATGTTTTTTATTTTACTTTGATTTCAATTGTCCTGTATTTTTTCATTTATTATATATTATAAGAATTAAATGATAAATAAAGTTATATAAAAAACCACTGTTTATTTAATTAATTTACATAATCCCTATTTGACAAAAAGAAAATAATGAATAAAACAAATGGAGAGTATATTAAAATAATAATAAAATTAAAAAAAAATAAAATAAATAATTCATAAAAATCAAATCATATATAATAATGTATTCAATTATCGGTAACATAAAATAAAATGTTAGAAATCAGAAATAATATATTTAAAATAAACATTTTTATCAATGAATCAATGAATAAAAAATAAATAATTTATTTTTTCAAAGGAATTATTCTGTATTTTATAATTTTTTTCGATTAAAAGCGTTTGAAAAAAAAACCTAATATAATCTTAATTGTTTTCGCACAAAAAATCATCATTTTAAAATAATCAAATAACTAATTAAATCTTAATTAGATTTTAAAAACAAATTAATTAAATTAAAATTATACCTTAAAATAGGAATTTTTATTTAAATAAACACGACAAATAAAATAAAATTAAATTTCTATATGGTCATTAAAATGAAAAAGAATTAAAAATCATGTATAACTTTAAAAAATTCAATTCTTAAAAATATTCATTTTATATTTTTAGATAAAAATGTAAAATATAAGATAAAATGGTAAAAAACTGATTTTCTCTGACTTAGGTAATTATCCTATTTATGCTTTATATTCTATATTTTGAAATTATAATATTTAAACATTTACAATAATTTGCTTGATTGCTATTGCCATGTGAGTTTTTAAATAAATTTTATCTAAAATGGAGAATTTTGGACTTTTTATTAAAATGATTTTTTTTACTTTTCAGCGAGGAAATTCATAGAAAGATCAAATTTTGGTGTATTATAGACCAAAATTCAAAAATCGTATATCCCTGGTGTGTCATTACGACTTTCCATCCTATGAATTCACCATGAAAAAGCAATTTATTAGGGGTAATTTTTAGAAATTTATTTTATTTAGTTCTTTATTAAATTTTCGAATCTTTATCAAATAAATTTATTACAAGCAAATTATTGACCTCAATATCTTAGCTAGTTTTTTAATTTCTTTATAATGCACGATTACTATAATCTTTGATAAGCTTGGATCGCATCAATTTATTGATCATATATATTTATTAATATATTCTATTCGAATCATTTTATTTTAAATTTTATTTTTTACAATGTAAATTTCTTTATAATTATTCATTCAATTCTTATTATTCATTTAATTCATTCAATTCTTATTATTCATTTAATTTTTACGTTTTAAAAATTAAATAATAATGATTATTAAGAATTTTATTAATAAATCTTATAATTATCTCTAAAATATATCTTATAATAAAATAGATTGAATTTTCCATGAAATCGTTTAAGATTCATTGATATTATCAATTACTATAACTTTTAATAATATTTTATCAAAATAATAATTTTTATAATAGTTATTTAAAAGTTGATATACTATGAATAGCATTTAATGTAATTTTGAATAGCATTTATGAATTTTATTCATTTTAGTGAATCAGTTCAGTGATATTTTAGCTGTGGATATTCCAGCAGTGCGCATACATTTCTTCTCTATCATTTCTTGTCTACACATACTTTTAAATTATTATTATTATTATTTATTATTTCTAAATTTTATTAGCTGATATGGCTAAGGTTATTTTTAAATTTTATATTATTATCCAGAAAAATGCGGTTTAAAGAATGCTGAATTTTTTTCTAAACATTCAATTAAAAAAAATTCTTTATTAATTATCGCCTATTAAATTTTATAATCAATGATAATAAATCTATCCATTTGATTGTTTGGCTATCTAATATATTGTTCTTCTGAAAAACAATTTTATTTGTATTTATGATGCTAATATTTTTAAAATTATATATTATCAATTAATATAAAATGACCACCACTTTTTAATATATTCTAAGTATAAAATTATTTATACATAACTAATCTCAAATTTATTTATAAAGCTTCGGATATAAAATAATAATTTATTCAACATACTATTATTTAGTATAATTGATTTTATTAATTATTGGCTCATTCTCATTTGTCCGACAAAATATTAATTGACTCTCAGTTGATGAATAGTTTTAATTTGTTTTCTCTTTTTGTTAATGAATATAAATTTTATTTTTCCTTTAAAAAAATATTTTATCAATTTTTTCTTATTCAAAGTGATGAAATAGATATTCATGGAAATCTCTTATTCTAGCTTGGCCTTTTTCCTCATATCTCTATTCCAAGTGATCCATAATTCATTTGTATTTTTATTACTTATTATTAGGGTTGGCACTTTTAGGGAATTTCCCTAAGCCAAAATAGGGACCTATTAGGGAGCAAAAAAGGGCCAAAATAGGGAGAAAATAGGGAGAAAGGTAGCGAAAATAGGGAAAAATAGGCAAAAATTAAGCAAAAATAGGGAAATTTTTTTCCCCAAAATATGACCTAAAAATTCAAAAATTTCGTTTAAAAAGAATATTAAGCCTTTTTAAAACCAATTTAATCATATTTGAGATGTTTTCATTATAAAAAATTGAAGATTCACAAAAAATATTTAAAAAAATTCGAAATTTTATCAAAAAAAAAANCGAAAAAAATTTGAAAAAGACTAAAAATTATCCCAAAATTTTGGGAAAAACTAAAAATTTTCCAAAAAATTTTCGGGAAAAACTAAAATTTTTTTCCAAAAATCTAAAAATTTTCGGTATTTATTGCATTTTTGTGAAGAATTTCTTAAAAAATAAGCCAAAATAGGGAGAAAATAGGGAAAAAATGGCGAAATAGGGAAAAATTTAGCCGCGCTTATAGAAATAGGGAAATAGGGAAAAAAAAGTTCATCAAAATACGTTCAAATATGTCTAAAAACGCGTTTCTGAGCGTTTCCCTACGATTCCCTGATTTTAAAAAAATAGGGAAAACCCTAAAAGTGCCAACCCTACTTATTATGATCAATCAACATTTTATTATTAATTATAATATATGATTCTGATATATTTAACATTAATATAATTCAGCTTATCCTGGTATAAAATTTTTAATGCTATATAGACTAATTATCCCTGTCGAGTTTCGATTATATAACAATTAATACAGAAAATAAATCTTATTTAACTTTTATTTTAATATTTATGAATTAAATATATTTTTAAAGCGGATTTATTTTAGATTATATTTTTTGTATTTATTTTTATTTTATAAAAAAAATCAACTCTTGCATTACTTTTAGTGAATTTATTTTTTATCGTTTTATGTGATGCTTTAATGAATTTTTATGATTTCATATCACTTTGATAAATAATCTATTCAATTGTAAAAAATTTTAAAAATAGAAAATACAAATAATATAGTTAAAAGTCAAAAAAATAAAGTATATATTAAATTTTTTTCTTTAAATTAAATTTTTGAAAATTATATTAAGGTAATACCAATAAAATCTTTTATAATTTTCAATTTTTATAATTAACAATTATTTTATATTTTTAACTTAAATTATTTATTAAATGATAAATGATTTAATAAAAAATTATTTATTTGATTATAACAAGTTAAATTCTTTATATTTTTTGCCTTAAATTTTTTCCATATTCAATATTCATGGGTATTTATCATTTTTCTATTACAGTTAATATTTATTTTTTAATTAATAATTTTATTTTATATTAAAATCGATATCATTTTAAAATTTATTTTTCTATATTATTTTATTTTATATAATAATAACCTTAAAAAGCATCCATTTAAAATTATTTAATTTTTTAAAAAGTAATTTATTTTTTACTAACTTAGCCCATAATATAAAAATATTAGCATATGAAATAATTTTATTAAAAATTAAAGATAAAATCTTTAAAAATAATATATCATTTTTTTAATTTTTACATCAAATTTGGTTTTAATTTCCTGCATTTTTAATGAATTATTAATATTAATCTTCTTAAATTTTAATATTAATCTTCTTAAATTAAAAAAATAATTTAACAAAGCAAGAATATTTTAATTTATCTTTTCTTTTTTTAATATCTATTATATTTATGAAATAATTAAATACATGCTAAAATTAGGTAACATGAATTTTGCTTTTTATGAAATTTCTGTATTTTTAGATATCTATATTTGGGTATGTAGAATAATTTGCCTTGATATAATTCATCCGTCTAAAACATCGCATGCATTCCGGCCTATTTTTTGGCCTTGTTCAATATTCAATATAGGACTATTTTTTGATCCATGTAATAGAATTTTACATGGATAAAAGAAATTTTTTATTTTTTAATTTTAGGTTATTTGACCGTTGTGATAAGATGCGAAATTTGTAAATATAACTTTTCCGTTAATTTTAAGTTGCCAAATTCTTTTTCATTCTCTGTTTAGAAGGATTTTGTAATTTTTGTTTTAAATTCTATATTAATTATTTTTATTATATATTATTTTATAATATGGATTTAAAAAGCCCGTGCCAGTACTTCCTGGCCAAGAGCCCATCACATTAATTCGGCTCCCCAATATGCGTCGGTTGGGCTGCCTTTAACCAGCAATTATTTTTTTCGTATTTTCTGTGAAGAAGCTAATTCTCCAATTTTTACGTATTGACGAGGTAATCTAAAATATAATTTTTAAGAATCTATAACATGTATCATTTATTTTTATTAATAAATGATAGTTTTTTCAAAATCAACTATAATTCAATATCCAATATATATCAAAAAATATTTTTTAATTTAAAATACATTTTTTAATTCAATTCTTATTAATATACAAGAAAATATGTATAATTATTATGACTTTTATCTTTAAGAAAAGTTCATTACCAATTTCATCATAAGCTACTTTGTATATTTATTTCTAGCTTAATTATAAATTTATCCCTAAATATTCGCATAGATGGCGTCATGGCGTGCGGTCATGACTCATGGACCGAATGATGGTCATCCAGTTCTGCTTCAGCTGATGAACTGCTGCAACCACTCGATGTCCGTTGGCAAACTGCTCCATCACTGACAATTCCACCCAGCGATTCAGCCCCTGCCTCTTACTGGCATGCACATCTTGATAACCTCGAGTGATCCCTCCATTCCAAAAATTTAATTTTTATTTACCTATCTTTAATTATTTTTTCTATTTTTGTATAAATTAATTTTCCCTTTACCAATAATTATAATATATTCTTTCTTTTATTTTCATTGTTTTACATTAAAGAAATAATTTCCACATTTTTTTTATTTTGGAAAATTTATTATTTTAAACAAAAGATTTCATATAACCAGTTCGTTATATTTGATTTAATGAATCTTATTTTTCATTTTTCTCACATTTTTAGAATAATATTTTTGCAATAATAGTAATATATTTTTGTTGATTTTTCATCAAAATATACAATTTTTTTATTAATTAATATTATTTCGTATTATTGAATTTCTTTAAGTAATTTTTAAAAATTACTTAGTTATTCCACGGAATTTTCGCCTTTAATTAAACAAGAATTCCTAATTGATCAAAATTCCTTCAAATTTTTTATTACAAATATTTAGTATCTTGCAATTATTTTGATATTAAATATTTTTATTTTCATTTTTTGTTGAATTTTTAAAATGATAAAACTTAATGTGAAAAAACAAACAAAATGCGAAGATAAACGAATAAGGTAATTGAAAATACATTATTAAAGGGTAAACATACACTTCGCTATAGATCACTTCGCTACACGATAGCGAACTGTAGATATCACTTCGCTACATTTTTGGGAACAGTTCGCTACTGATTGTAGTAAAATAATCGGGTAGCGAAGTGTCCATGGGATATACTTCACTACGGCAGTTTCCATAGCGAAATATCCCCTCGTTTTTTACCAGCAAAAATTATTTTTTTTTCAAAAAATTAAAATTTTCACCAAAAATATCCCACTAATGTTAGGTGTTGAATCCGAATATAAAATTGATTTATCATAATTCTAACTTTTTTATTTAATTTTTAATTAATTTTTTAATCAATCAATTTTTAACCATTCATCTGATCAATTTTCCGTGAAATTTTTTTCTTCCGGGCTCATATGCGAATTTATCGTGATTGCGAATTTATGATGATTTGGGTAATGATGAGTTGGGTGGTGATGACTGATGACTCATCGTTGAGTTGGGATCTATTAGCCTGCCAATTTTTAGAATTTTTCGAATGGCCAAAATTTTTTACAAAAATCCGCCTGGCGTGAAAAAATGACATTTTTCACGTCGCCAGGCGGATTTTTGTAAAAAATTTTTGGCAGTTCGAAAAATTCTGTAAATTGGCAAGCTAATAGATCCAATTGAAAGGGAATTTTATTATTTTTTTATTTCAAAATAATCTCTACTCTATAAACCGAGATATAAAAATCGCATGACATAAAAAAACTTGGTGCATATTTTTTCGGACCCTAGTGATGAGTTGGGTTGACACCCCGACCGGGAGATTGTGGTGTTGGACCCAAATTTCATAAGAAAATATTAATTTATTGGTCCAAAATATAATTTGAATTTAATCTGTGATTTAAATATATATGAGTTTTACTATGTTTAAATTATATTTTATTGTATAAATTGGATTTTTCATAAATGAAATTAAATAAATGTTTTTTTTAATTATATTTTCTTATATACTACTGTTCAGATAAGATTGGAATATAATTTTATTATCATTTTATTAATAATCAATTCAATTTTTTATTCCAAATTAAATTTATATTTAAAGGAATATGAATTGCACATTAAATAATATATGTTTATTTTAAAAATATTTTTCTTAGTTTCAAGATAATTCTAGGCTAAATGCAAAGTGCTACCGTTAAAACAAATAATGTACCCATTTAATATTATAATAACTTATTATATTTGTATAGTATTATTTTTTAAATTTTTCTATAAAATCATTCCGGAAAACAGGGCAAATTATTTTTATATAGAAAAATAATTACTTTTCTTGTTTGTAATATATTTAAAAATTTGTAATATATTTTAAAATTATTATGTAATCAATATATCACTAAAAAACAACGTGGATATCAGTTATGATGATTATAAACTTTTGAAGCGATTTTAATTGAATCTTTATTTTAATATCCCCTTTGACTCATATGTTTTCAAATAATAGCTATTTATTGATAAATAATCTGTCTAAAGTAAAATTTAATAGATTGTCCAATGACATGGTATCAAAGGACAGCAGGGTTACATAGGATTATATTTAATAAGTATTATTTTAGAATAATTCCATTTTTCTTGATATTTTATGATTCTGATGGGAGTGAAAGTTAAATATCTAGTTAATCATAGGAATCAGGTCCCTTTGTCTTTTATTTAAATTATATATTTATATTACGAAGGAAATATATTATATCAGAGCTTAGATTCTTTACAAAATAATATAGTAAATGATTTATTTTGAGCAACTGGCTTCCTTGAATATATCAGAAAAAAAGAAAGATCAAGAAATACTCTTCACAACTATTTTAAAGGAAGTGGATGATTTTTATGAGCAATTAATTAAAAATTAAGTATTTTTCCGGTAATAAGTATTTTATTTTCTTGAATTTTATTTAATTTTTATATCGTAAATTCCATTATTATAACTATGTAAATCAATTTTTTAAAATAAAAGTTAATAGATATGAACATAAATTTGAATAATGATTTATGATTAGAATAATTTTATAAGCGAACGTCCAAGAAAAAGCAGTTGGAAATATGCTGCATCAGTTGAAAATAGTAAGAGCTATCGAGTTTAACGGTTTTTTTTGTTCTTTACAAAAGTAGTTAAGCCATTTCTAACTATGATATTACTAAAATTTTATTAATATATTAATTTTATTTTTTTAAATTTATATAGCTATTTAACAGATTTATATTTAGCATCTATTTTTTATAATAAATTAATTTTAGCTATAATTATTATTAATTTTCATTTTAAATTTACCCTTTATTTATAAAATTAGAGTTGTAAATAATTTATTAAAAAAAATTCATTTTTCCACATATTTAAACTAAAATATGAAAATTGAATGATCTTGAAAAGTCTAAATATATTGAAGCCTAGTTTTCATTTTGTTATTCGTTAAATCAATCATAGCCGGGTGCCACCATCATTGTCTCTTGAATGGCCTGCTGAAGGAACTTCTTCCAGGATGACCATTTATACAAATATATTATTTATAATAACTATCTATGAAAAAAAAGAGATAAAAGATTAACTCTTTTTATTCAATTTTTTTTTAATTCATAAGATTTCCGATTAATTTATTTATTATTTATTGAAGCGAAGATCTAGGCTCTTAAAGAAATTATAAATAAATTTTTAATTCATTTATATTTTAAATTTTTATTAGTAAATATATAATGATATTTATATCAATTGTTCTTTAATTTAAAAATCTAATAATTCCATAAGTTTTTTAATATAATTGTTTTATATAATCATAATACATTTAGAATTCTTAAATTCAACTCTATAAAAAATAAAATACATTTATTGTTTTATTGGAAGGAGTAGTTTAATTATTAAATTATATTTTGAATTAGACTTTTCAAATAATTTGATAATAATTAATTATAATGAAAAATCTTCAATTGGAATTTTTATATTTATTATTTTTTTTGATTGAATTAGGAAAAAATTTTTGTTGAAAATATCCTGGATTTCTAACTTTTCAGGCTAAAGTTTAGTCACGACTCTAATCCTTTATAGGATCAAGTATTTTTAAAATGGATCTTTTTAAGATGAATCAAGTTTTTTAAAAATCTATTGTGAAATTTCAGCAATTTTTCTTTGGATTATAAAATTTATTAGGACTCAAAAATAAAAAAAATAAAAAAAAATTAATTAAAAAAATAAAATTAAATCAATACCGATTTCTTCAACATTATTAAAGTAAGATTATATTCTAGTTGAATCTCATTTATTTGGAAGAAATAAATTGATTCTTTTAGGAAAAATTCTTGAAATATAATTTAATTAAGAATCGATCCATGAATGATAATAATGCTCATCTATATTTTCATTATTTATAATTTTAACTTCCAACTATAATAAATATTACCAAATTTGAGTTCAATCTAGATATGATGCAAATATTTATTACAACAAAGAATATTTTATGAATTTTTAAAATAAAACACATATTCTGATAATTCATCCGATCTAGATTAGCTTATTAGATTTGATTATTTAAAAATTATTCATTGTGCAGTCAATTAATAATTACTAAATTCTAAATTTATATTTTACCATTTACTTTATCATTTAATTTACTTAAATAATTAAAAAATGGTACTGAGGTTAACTATGATTTGAATCTTTTAATAATTATCGGTTTTTTAAATTTATTTAATTGTTATGATTTTAATTTTTTTGAAAACCAATTCTTGCACCCTCTTTCCTATGATCAGTACTCTCTAAAATCCCCTTCCCTGTTAGATTTTTTTATTTATTTAAATCGATATAAATAAAAAAATTATCATATTAAATTCATTAATCTTGGATTCTATGTATATAGATATTTCTAAAATTCTTTTAAATACTTTTTACAGTTTTTTTTTAAATTTTTATTAAAAATTTTGATATTTAGTGAAAAAAGCCAATTTTTATATAAATCTTAATTTTTTATTTTTTTATTACTAATTAGTTATGTTCATTTAAAAAAAGATTTAATAATTTTTGTTCTCGAGTAAAAAATTTCAATCACTGGTGTGGCCAGTTCAATTTCTTCCATCATGCTTTAGCTTATTAAATATTAATATTTTTATGTATTGTTTTTATGGATTAAATTTGAGATAATAATAACCTAATTTTTTATTTTTTTAATGATTTTGGAATTTTATTTTACTGCCATTTTTGGAATTTTATTTTAATCTAAAAAAATTAATTTATCTTTAAATAAATATTATTGCAAATTCAACTAGATATTTGAAACCGCTGCAAATAAAATGTTCTTTTATAGAATATAAATGATATTAATTATGAAAAATTATCATCCAAAATTTAACTATTTTAAAAATTATTTTTAAAATTTTGATTTTATTTTCATTGCATTGATATTAATTTTGCTGACTGTTGCAAATCGTAATATGGGTGCATGTATGCAATTCAAAACCATTATAATATAATTCAACAATTTCTAATGTAATGAATCATTATTATTTATATCAAAATTAATAAATTATTTCTATTTGGATATATTTAATGTTTTCATTTTTAAAAGTTTTATACAATTTTTGAAATAGTATTTATTACTTATATAATAGAATTAATTAATTCATTAAAATTTAGATTGATTAACTGAGCTATTTTTTATATAATTATAAATTATACCTGTGGCGGTTGATTGCAAAACGAGAAAGATTGGGTTATGCTTGTAATAGATATGTCTTATTGTGGGTTTTTAAAATATTACTTTTTATATACTTTGCTTTATAGCACAATCGAAATAAATTCAGTTACAGAATGGAAATATTTTTAAAAATAATTATTTTTATTTTAGGTAATTTCATATGAATTTTTTAACTCATGATATATATTTTTATTCTACATAAATAGATAAATAACCTCTTTTCTAATTATACAATATAAATAGGAAAATCTTTGCTAATGGACTGTCAATATGATGGATTTAATTATTTTTTCTTTTTATTTACGAGCTTTTTATTTATACTTGTTTTTATTAATGCTTCTATATTTATTTTTTTAATTTGATGTTTATTTAAGATTTAATTTGATATTTATTTAATAAAAATGTCGTTATTGTCTTTTTGTTCATTATATAGTTTAATTTATATTTTATATATTTATATTATTATTCGAACTTAAATAAATATATTCGTAAAATATTAAAAATTTTATGAATTTTATAAAT
>LDKF01003345.1:0-10429 GCA_001026735.1 Rotylenchulus reniformis | reverse complement strand
ATGGAATATTTTGGAGAAGTAAAAACTGCAACATTCCCGAGTGAATTAATGTCCAAATTTAATTTCTTTGCAACCATATTTATTATCCAATTAAAAATCTAATGTAGTAACATAAATCCACATAGAGCAATTTGATTTTTCATTTCGACTTTCTTTAGTGTCGTCTAAAAAGATCATGATAAAATTTCTTTCAAGCATGATTTTTAGTAAAATTGCAGGATTCAACCAGATTTGAGTAAGGTGAACTTACAATTTGCAAAGAATTTTCCCATAAAGGAAAGGATAATTAATTTTAGATCTGTTAATTTCCTTAATCTCCAAATTTTTTGGCCTTTTGCGCCAAAAATGCCAAATTTTTATGGTGCTGCCATTCTGAGCTTCATCTTCTATCTGTCTTCCGTAAATCCCACGAGCAAACATCACGCGGTCGAAGAGCAGCAAAGAAATCCGACGACAACGATGGTAAAATGTTGGATGGGATTAAAATGATGATGTTATCAGATTATTAGACAGGAAAGACCAGAGATCTGTTTTAATCGGTGCTGGGTCTGGCCAGTCTGGCCGAAATTTTTTTATGAGACTTGTTAGACAAAAAGTTAAAACGCAAAATTGTTCAGAATTTTATGCTTATTCGAATGGTATTTTTATTTTTCGAAATTCGGCCAAAAAGTTCGAAATAACCTTAAAAACTCCATTTTTCGGTATTTCGGGAAAATTTTGAACTTTATGGCCGAATTTCGAAAAAATAAAAATACCATTCGAATCAATATAAAATTCTGAACAATTTTGCTTTTATACTTTTTCTCTAACAACTCTTTAAAAAAAGTTTTCGGCCAGACTGGCCATTGGACTTTTTTTAACTCCCACACTGGGCCTTTTTTAAGAGACCTATCACCCTGTTAATCTAATTCATCATAATAAAATAGCAAAAAAACAACCAAAAATATTTGAAAATGAGGCCAATAATTTGCCCAATAAAATCTCGAAACTCATTCTCCTAAATTTTAGTTTAAAAATAAATTTACCAAAAAATTAATCCAACTACGGACAGCCGTTTTTAATCAAAAAATTTCCGTTAACAATTTAATGAGCTATTTATAAATTATAGAATTATTATGTCAACTCTATGCTATAAATAATCTTAAATATAATTTTTAACATTTTCCTTTTATCTTAAAGGATGACTCATCGGTGCCAGAACAGATGGTACATCAACAGAATTTGTTCACGGAATATCTGTCTCGCGGCATGTTCACCTGCGCCGCCAATTACGTGGGCACTTTGCGGAAAATGAACAGAATGATCATGGTATGAATAATTTAAACATAGAAAATTAACATAGCCAATATTCAAAAAATTATAGAAAATTTATTATTTAAAAATCTTAATTAGTATGACCTATTTTTAAGATTAGTTTCGATGAAAATTTTATATAAATGTAAGTAAATTCTAATGTTGATTTAATAATTCGGATCCATGAAATTACCATAAAAATATTAGTGTATTTAATCAAATTCCCATCAAAACTCTAAAAAAATTTGGTAGCTTTTATAAAAATTCTGTTTTATTATTCGATAGACAGCTTATGAGGAATACACGAGGTGTCAGAATATGTTGAACGCGTTGGATCAGGAAGACTACAATAAGGCCAAGAGGCAATTCCAGGCCCAAATGGAAATGATCCAGGATTTATTGGACTGATCAATTAATGGACGGACGGATGGAATGACAAAACAATTTCAGAACATCAAACTGTTGGATTATCAAATTTTACAATATGGACTTTCCCATGAATAATAAAATTGTCATTTTTGCCAAATATTTTAGTTTGGGAACAAAATAATTATGTCATCATTTTTTGGCTTAACTAAATTGTATATAAATCGACAACAAATGGCTTTTGACCTTTAAGCCTTAGATTTTGGCAAAAAAATGAAATAATAATTTTACGTGGCTTGAGATCTGATAAAACCGGGATATTCCTCCGGAGACATTTGATCTTCATGGAACAACAAAATCACTTTTCGACCATCAAAAATCCCATCAGCTGGCGCCGAGCTCTGTTCGGTTTGAACAGACGCAAACACTTCTTGAAGGTGACGGTACGGAAACAGTCGGACCTGGAAAATCGGCAAAAATTCGGAAAATTCGGGTGTTTTCTCCACCTGCATTCCACTCTGGTGTTCGGTCTGTAATGTGAGAAAAAGTCATGGCAGAGTTCTAGAAAAGGAATAACGTTTGTCTTTTCCTTTAATTAATTTAAAATTCTTTACCGCAGATTTGGTCCATGAGAGCTGGAAAAAGGAAAAATTAAATCAAAATATAATCATATTTTTCAATAAATTTTGCCAATTCTTTAGTTATGTTTTCTTCATTTTCGCAATATATTTTTTTTCTAAGCAATCTTTCTTCAATTCAGTTTTGTTGAAATCGAAGTTGGATAATGTTGTGCCTTACTTGTCTCACTCTATTCGATATGTTCCTTTTTTGCTTATTCGTAATTCCTTCAAATATGTGCTATTTTCCCCTTTATTTTGTACTTTTTTAATTTACAATTTCTATTTTTGCTCCCAGTAACAAATCCCACCGTGCAATGGTTCAAATCCGTTGGAATGGATCCCGCAATACTTTCTTCCATTCTCGTCCACTTTTGCGTCATCCCCCTCCGCCGTCGACGGCACGTGCCGTCCTTCTTTGTCCTCTTCTTGCTCCTCTCCCGCCGTTATTGTTTGTTCGGCCATCCTTATGCTGTTGTTGTCGATGGCGGATTCCCCAATTTCGTCACAGAACACCCCCAAAATGCTCATTAGGGTGGCCAGACTGAAAATGAGGGAAGAAGAAAGGTCATTTCTAAAAAATATATATTTAAATATGGTGAAAAATGATAAATATTCATGGATAACTTAAGTATTATAAAAAATTATGAGTAGTATTAAAACATTTTTCGGTTGAAATTTGATAGAATTTTTCAGTGAAAAATATTTAATATTTTATACATATTTTACGAATGATAATGAATGGAAAATAACAATATTTAAACTTTTATTGTTGACTGATGAAGTTTTGAAATCTTTTCTTGTATTTTTTCTTTTAAATAGACATCCAATACCTTATGATAACAGTCTTGAGATCACTGCAGAAGAGGAACATGGTCGGGAGTTGAAGTGTGTATTATTACCACAAAACTATGAAAGTTATGGTACTGAATGGGGAGGTTAGGGTGGGCGAAATAACAATGCGGCGAAGTTACACTAAACATGGCTACACCACTAACCCGAGACAACTACACTTCACACTTACACTACCATTAGCTTATTTGCGGGCTCCCGGTTTTTGTTACTAAAACGGCGAAACCAGGGACGCTTTCTTAGACTCTTTTAAGTTAATTTACTTACCGGTAAGTGTCGCTTGTAAATTAAATCACCCTACGGGGGTTAGGCCAAATGGTTGGGATTGCGTTCTTGGAAATCTTATCAGAGGAATAATGGCAGCTGAATAATGAATTGCTCATATTGAGAGGGGGAAGGTGCAAAATAAACACAACACACGGCACAACCACCGTCAAGAAGCCAACATTAGAACTAACAGCCAAAAAAGGAAGATCCCAAAAACTCCATTGACAAAAATAAATATAGGATTGTAATTAAAAATTACAAGCAATCTGAGGATAAAATCGTGGCGAGACTTTTGCGGAGTGCGTTCTAATTCGGCACAAATGTAAACAAGAGAAATTGAGAAATCATTATGATGTCAAAAAAAGAGAGCAAAAAATTAGCTACAGAATAATCGTATACTCGTGTTCTTCCAAAAGAAGTGTCCGAAATTGAGATAGAATTACGAACTATGGACAATGGGTAAGTTTTCATTTTCAAGAAAATTAATCTTAATTACTGAATAAATTAAGACGCCTAGTGCCATTTTCCTATGGGACAGTGATGGTTGTGCTCATATTTAAGAAAGTGATCAATTTTTGAACACCTCACATTGCATTTGTACCATTATCATTCTAATAAATTGTTTCTATAAAATGGTTCACGTGATTTTCGATACTAGTCTAACGGGCTACGAGGATGCCTTCTTTACTCAAACCGGGGGAGGTGGCGAGACATCATCATTAGATGGGATAGGCGATCCTCCCGTCTATACCATATTCAAAGGGTCTCATCCATATCAGCGTGGTTGGGTAAGTTTTTTTTTCAAAAAAAGCTAACCTTAATTTACTGTATAAATTAAGGGAATTCAAGGAGGTGCTGGAATTTCCGATGTACTCCGTGGTCTTTGGCGATTTTTTCGTCCACTTCTTCGTAAAGTTGGGACTACCGTCGCGGCGGAGGCACTTAATACAGGGCAGCGAGTTTTGGACAAAGTGGCAAACGAGGGTGCACCAATCAAAGATACATTGATCAACGAAGGGAAACGTGGAATCGACCAAGTGCTAGATAAAGGTATGTTTTTCTCAAAAACTAACCTAATTTACTGAAATAAATTTAGAAGGGAAATTTTCAACTCAAATTCATTGATGGCGTATAAAACCTATTTTTCACATGAACTCTCCTTTCCTACTGGTGCAAAGGATTCACATTTAAATGCAGAGGGATATTATAGAGATAAGGAGCTAACGCTGGAAGCAGGGCTTGGATTTAATTCGAGAAGAGATTTGTTCGCTGGCAGTAGGACAGCGCAATTTATCAGTAAAATTGATGCAGATTTGTTCAATCAACCCCAGTATCTAATAAATCATTGCGAGTTGGATATCACTATCCAACCGAATGAGAGTAACTTTGTACTAATAGCCCCTGCTGCAGCAGGAACCAGATACCATTTCGAAGTAGTAGGTAAGTCTTTTTTTTTGTTCTTTTGAACAGAACTAATTTTTGCTTTTAGGTTTAAAACTTTATTGCAAAAAGCTCAACCTTATGGATGGACTTGCGCTCCAATTGGTAGGTTTTTATTAAAACCAACCTTAATTTACTGAAATAAATTTAGGCGCGTAAATTGGAAATGAAACCTGCACGCTATGCGGTTCGGAAAACAATGATGAAATCATTTTTTGTGAGTCCTGGGTAAGTTTTCATTGTTCAAGAAAAGCCAACCTTCTACTTCATAAATTTAGACGTTTCGAGTTCAATACAAACATTTTTACGGATCAAATACCCAGACGAGTCGGATTTAATTAATAAAAACGAATAATTATACATATATTAAAATAAATTTAGGTAACCCTGGGTCTTGTCTCGAATGCGGATTATGTCGGAAATATTGCCAGAAGCCCTTTCAATTTTAATCACTATGATGTCAGAGAAATTAGTATTATAGCGAATGGACGCTCGCAATCAGTATCAGGGCTGCACGCAATTGCGGATTGCGGGAATTGCGATCTTTTTTGGGTTGCGGATTGCGGGTAAGTTGCGGATTTTGAGGAAAAATCCTCAATAAATCCGCAATTTTAACCACCCTTAAGGATGGCATTTTTGGAGAAATTTCTTAAAATTTCTTTGAAAAAGTTAGGAAAATTTTTTGAAATTTTTCTCTATTTTTTCAATTTTGGAATGTCAGGCGGTCCCGATAGGGACCACCGGAGAAAATTTTGAATTTTTTTCTTTTTTAGTAAAATTGACCATTTTGGGGTTAAACTTTTAAATTTTTAGAAAAAAAATTTACCGAGCATCGAAAGAAACCCGAAAACCCGGGCATGGACCCCTTTTTCACCAGGTTTTCCCGGTGAAATCGACACCCTGGAACGCTTGTCTTCTTCGGTCAATCTTATAATTAGCGATATTAGGAAAAGTCTTTTACCTGAAAATTTAGAAAGGTTGCTTTTTCTTCACCATAATATTTTTCTATCAAATCCTTGCCTAAATTTTGTTCATTTTTGATATAGATGTTGATATAGATGTTTTGAAAAAAAATTTATATTTCAAACATATTTTATGCATTTTTTGCTTAATTATTTTTTTTTTGTTTTTTTTTAAAAATTGTGAATTGCGTGAATTGCGGACTTTTTTGGGTTACGTTTGCAATTTGTGGATGAAAATTTTTAGTTGCGAATTGTGGATTGTGGGCTGTGGATTTAAAAAATCCGATTGCGTGCAGCCCTGATCAGCATACATATTAGATGAACAAATTTGAAACTACTATGCTTCTAGAAAATTATTCTCCTTCTAGAAAATTTTATAACATGCAACACTAAAAGGGCGTAGGGCGATAAAAATTTAAGCAGAATGAGTAGGGATTGATAAGTCGCAAAAATTCAAATAAAACCTTAGTTTATTTCTATATATTGGAAGCAGGGACCGGATTTTTAGGTTATATTATAACCTTTTTTTATTTTGTAGTTATTTAGCTTTTGAATATTTTAAACATGTTTAAAGATGGTTTTGAAGGAATTTTAAAGACATTATATAAAATCTAAAAACCTTTTTTTGGACTTCTTTGGCCAAAATTCCTTCATAAAAATGCATAAAAACGTGAAAAATACCTATTTCAGAGGGTTTAGCATAGATGTTTGGGGGTAAAACCTAAATTAGTTACCTATTTTGGCTTTTTAGCACCTAAAAATCCGGTCCTTGATTGGAAGTTAAGGATTTTTCGAAACTTTTAATTGTTAGAGTTGCTGTAAAAATACCAATCTATCTTTGATGGCACATAATTTATGCGAATTTTATAAAGAATAATAAACTTAAAATTTTTATTGACTTTTTCCCTTAAATTTTGCGTACAAATTATGTCCGATGTTTCTAAATTATATTTTCCCAATTGTAAAAAAAAGCGTGGGCTAGTGAATAAAGTGGGTGATACTTACATACAATTATGCATTCTCGGACTGCTCATTAACATTGTCATGATCTGCGCATATGCATATGTATGATGGGGTAAAGGAAAGAACATTTTAGAGCAATTAATCGCAAAACTATTAAAAATTATGGCAATATTCGGATACACGAATCATACGTGATCACTGGCCATGTTTGATACTTACAAGTTAGTAATATGATTTTAAAAGGAAATAACACAATATTGAGAGTGAAAAATTTGTTTAAAAGGCAGGAGAATTACAAGGTTAATGCAACATTTTAGAAAAATTCTGAAAGAAAACCAAGAACCCTCCTTTTTAATGGAATTTATTATAAATGAACCTCTTATCATAAATGGTAGTTGTGCCAAAAATTAATCTTTTATTATGACATTTATATATTTGAAAATATCAATGAATCCGTAATTTAGAAGAAAAACAAGCAATTCCAAATAAAAATGCATTTTCTATGTATTTTATCCCTTTTTCTACTGGCACACAATGCCAATTCAATGTACAAACATAAATTGCATGAAGAAAGCGAACCGGAAAAAACGCAAAATGAAATTTGTGATGAAGCCCAAAAATTCAAATATGCAAAGGAAATGTCGAATGAAGAATTGTTGAGTGCAGTGTTGGCCACATATTTTTGCGAAAAATTTGAAAACCAGAAGGCATGGACCAGGCAGGTTCTGTCGCTGAGAATGGCAGAAGACAAAATGGAATGGGGCCCCGAGGGGGTGCAGGAATTTGCTGTTCGAGGCGAGAAGATATTCTCAGTACTGAACCAACAATTTGGGAGCGGAGCTGAAGAATTACTGGTAAAAATGCCAAAAAATATAACTGAAACAATTAATGCATCCCAAAACAATTGAGGCCTGAGGCGATTCACATGATATTGAATTCCAAGATCCTATACGTTACTCTTTAGTCTTTATAGAAAGCTTTTTGATAAGTCAAAAGAAAGGTCAGAAATTAGCTTTTGGCCTTCTGAATCGGTTCATATGATAATTTTCTTTAAAAGACCAATAAAACTTTAAATTGTTTTAATAAATATTGGATTTGAGACTATCAGTTTCCCAGAGATCCAATGCTTCATTACGAAATAAGGGATTTATTTTTTAGTTAGTTAGCACTAGGCAATACATGTCTGCTAAAATGATTTAAATCACAAAAATTGTATTGAAATTGATAACATAGGTGATTGATTGGATGCTTATTTATGGAAAAATATTAATTAATTCACCTTAAACAAAAATTCAGTTTTACATTTTCAGACATCCCTGTCACAACTAAAAGAGCTGAAAGGCCAAGGGAACAGTGACAGTTTGTTTTACGCATCGAAAGACGGCAAATTTCTGGTGAAAAGCATCAGGGGTGCGGAGGTGGAAAACGCGGAAAATATACTGGACAAATACGCATTGCACATGCTGGACAGCGGAAGCACTGGATCGTTGCTGAACCGCTTTCACTTGATGTTCCGCGTCAGAGTGTGGGACATTGTGGATCCGGAGAAGTCAATGGTACCCCCCCCCCCTATAGAACATTCTAAAGTTTAACCTTATATACATCAAAATTAGAAGAAATAATTAGATTAAGATTGTTAGAAATATTTGTCTAATAAGTAGGAATTTATCATATAAACTGAAATATGGAAAAATATATCTAAAAATAATTGATAAGGCATGATACGAAATTGCAATTAAATCCTAAAAGTTTAACTTGTGAAGAATTACAAGATATTCGGAGAATAAATAACAATTTTCATTTTATTTCGAAAGCCATTAACTAACAAGATATCAAACAAAACACAGGCTGTAGTTGCAAGGGATAATCGAATTCAAATAATAATCTAAACCATTAAAGCCACTTGCGCGACCCTTCAAAAATTTATTTAAGGTGCTGGAACAAGTCTTGCGGGACTTTGTGGTGCTGAACAACGTATTCCGTGGCGCAAATCCCGAGCATTTGTTGAAGTTCGACCTGAAGGGCACCTATTCGCCCGGAAGTGCCGTACAACATGCTCAGAAACAGGGATGGTGGACGAAAGAGAAAAGTCCGGAAAAGTCCGTGTACAGAGAGTACGATTTCATGGGCATTGACAGGGTCGAGAAAAAGATGACGACGGATGGGATAAAGCTGGAAGAGATAAAGGTGGATGCATTTTTCAAAAATCCAATAGAGCTGAAAGTGGAGAAATATGAGGAGATCGAGACGATGCTCAGAAAGGACGCGAAGGCAAGGCGAACCTATAAAATTATTTAAATAAATTACATAATTCGGCGAAAAAGAGGCAAACTAATCCATGAAATTATAAATGGTTATATAAATGACATAGGACCCAACGGTAAATTTTGGTGTTTATAACTAGAAAATAACCGCAAGTTGATTTGAAATTTCAGTATCTCATCGCCAACAACATCAACGACTACAGTCTTGTCCTCGGTGTCAGTTTCCAAACCCCTTCCGCCGATTCTGACTGCATTCCGGCGGTTTGCCACAACTGCAAAAGTCTTCCCGGCGAAGAGTACAAAAGTGTGCAGCACATTTGCCTGTACATGGGCGTCGTGGACCTTTTGACGGTGTCGGACGAAAGGGAGCAACAGTACCAGGTGGAAATGCTGCAGAGGTACAGACAGCTCAAAATCGACAGCATGGACCAGCTGGACGGATACCATCTGGTAAAACCAAATCCTTATCTTTTTGTTCAGCTTATTTTGCCCAATTTTCAGGAAGTTTTCTCTCCCATCCCGACAGTCCCTTTCTCANTGATCAACGTGTTGGAGAAGATCATATGGGGGAGGGGACGACCGAGGAGCAGAAGGAAGAGGAAGTTGGGAAGGATGAGGAGGATGAGGGAGGAGGAGGAGGAGGAGATGGATGAGGAGGACATCCACGAAGAAGATGAAGATGGGAGGAGGGAAAAGTGGGGGAGGGGGAAGTAGGGATGGGATGGACTTTGTGGTCAGTTGGGAGCGAACAAGTTGCGCATGGAATTGATCATCGGCGGGAGGGGCTAGACATTGATCACCAATCATCCCCTTCACGGATCTCCTCCATCTTCCTCCCCCCGAGCATTAACTTCCACAACAAAATGATCTTTGGTTTATTTGCAAATGGCGAGAGATCAACGAGATCAGAGATCGATCCCGGCAGATCGGATCTACTTAGGCACTTGGCGATCGGTGACATTCAGATCGGTCAGACCATGATGTCTTGTCCCGAGGCGAACTCGCTGCTCACCTCCTCTTGCAGCTCATGCCCCGCCGCACTGCTACTCGACTCCGCTATGGTAGAGAGCCTTTTCTGAGCCGAATCAGTCCCTTCTTGGCTGTACGACCTCGATGCTCCCTTCAAATAATTGGATTTTTATAAAAAAAGGGCCAAATTGATGATTGGGCCGCGAGGAAAGTGGTAGGGTTGTTCGGATTAGGAGAAGGCCCCAAAAAGGTCAAGGTTGGCCGAAGCAGCACAGGGCACGAATGGGTTCAGGGTGGTTGGGTCAGTTCCCATGAGGGTCCTTAGCTCCCTACCTGTTCGGCCTGGTCATAGCTCTTGGTGGCGTCCTCCTCCTCGTCGATGCCATCCGCCACCCAAGCCATGCCCCGCCACACTTGGTGCATGATGTGCACCGCG
>LDKF01003344.1:1375-11897 GCA_001026735.1 Rotylenchulus reniformis | reverse complement strand
AAACATAAATGCATTCACGGCTAATTTTACTCAGCAAATGATATTAAGAGCTTGATATTTTGGGCATTCAATATCTATTTGAGAGCAAAAATTGAATTTTTTGGAATTTTTATCGATTTTTTGCAAATTTTTTAAAAAACCGGTAACCGGACGGTTAACCGGGGGTCCAGAAACCGGTGAAACCGTTAACCGGGACCCCCGGTTTTTAACCGGTAGTGAACAACCCTAATTATATCCTCATGAAAAAATGATATTCTATAGAAGATATTAAAAATAAGTACAAAATAATATTAAAAATAAACTCGATACTTATAAGTTATGTTATAACCCTCTAATTAATGTAGTGAATTTTTAAAAATCGGTACAACAAAATAAAATTTATATAAATGCACTAATTATTAATTTGTTAATATACGTTAATCGATTGATAAAACCTAAGATATATTTATTATTTTTCCAATAAATTATTCTAGAAAAACATTTAAAAATATAATAATTGCAAAAAATTCACTGAAATTCCGAGAACTAAAAAGTATAAAAAAAATTGAACATATTCTGCAGCAATTTAAGTTTTATATTATCTATGTTCTAATAAGTTTAAATAACAATCCATAAAATATCCAACATCAACAACAATAACAACAAACAAAACAACATCTTTGAATTTGATTTCCCAAAAAATCACTCATTTTTCGATATTCTCGTGTACTTCCTCTCTTTCTCGCTAATTTTGGCCAATTTTGCTTCGATTTTTTCAATTTTTTTAGTGGCACAACTCCGACGAATGCAACATGCCACTTCGGCAGGCACACAAGTGGCACAAATCACCGCCCCCGTGGTTAGCCATGCCGCAACAAAGCAAGGAGCGCAGCAACAGCCGCTTACACCTAGAATTTTTTTGCTTCTATGCTAGATGATGGTGTGGATAGCATCCGGCTAGGACCCGGAACAACCCGTGCCCATCCCCTAAACAGAACGGGTTACCCGACACTTGCGGCCCAATCGTTATAACTCTGTTCAAATGAAGGCTAGAAAAAAATGTGTATGGTGTCAAAAAATAGCTACAAAATAAGCCAAAGCCCATCCAAATTGGTCCACTGTGAAAAAAGTTATGGCCAAAATACTGCGAATTTGGCCAAAATCATATTTGGTCATATCTTTTTCCATTTTAGTCCAATTCGTGCGTGCTTAGGTTCATTTTGTAGCTAATTTTTTGCTCTATTTTTTGACATTAAACTCATTTCGGGAGGTTTGGTTGTAACCGAGATATAGCGATAGCCGCCAATGTCGGGGCCGCAAAAGTCGTACAACCCTAGATGATTAGTTGGATGGTTTGCTATTTGTTTGTTAATTAGCATACTAAAACTGTTAAAACCATATTATTATCAGCTAGTAATCTAATATCAAATTTCTAAGTATCTAAGCTAACTAACAAATAATCCATTAAAATAATAGTTTCGGCTAAAATTATGCCAAAATGCTAGTAGTTGCTCTGCAAATTGAAAAATAGAATATATTAGCATTCTTATACAGTCATAATCCATAGTTGCTAGTTAGTAAACCTCCTAAGTGCTTATTCGCTAGCATTTTAGATTTATAACAAGCTGTTAAGTTATTTTATCTTGTATCAAATTTCTAAGCCATAAGTCATGAAATTACCTATAATTGCTAGCTGTTAACGTGTGCTAGAATTATAAAAATGAACATGTTAGCATTCTCAGTATAGAGCTAGTTGGTAGTTAGTAACTCTTGCTAGTATACTAGTATGCTAAGATTTTACCAGTTCTTAATTGATAAATTATACAACCTTAGTATAAAAGATAGCTAATCCATAGATGCTAATTACTAACTAGTAATAATAGCATTCTAATTTTTAGTTAGCTTGCACACTAGATAAAGCATTTTTGATAAATTGAAACTCACTTTTACATGATGATCCATCATCTCCAAATGTGTCCGCGCAACATTTACACATTTCACATGTGACTTCGCCGCATTCGGTTGGCATTTTTCGCAAATCCTCTTTGGTCTTTTCCAGTTCGTTTTGCAAATCTGTAAAAAAAACGAAAAATCACTTTTATGACCAAATTTACAGAGAGGAAAATAAGTTTTGTAATTAAAAATCCTATCGAAAAATAAATAGTTTCAGTTATTTTCATCCTACATTTTTATCAATCCTAAATTTTTAGATTTTTACTAGGGTTGATCGGGATTGGGATCCCGGCCGATTTTCCGGATCGGGATTTGCCGGAGTCGATCCCGATTCCGGATCCCGATTTTTGATCGGGATATCCCGATAGCAAATTTCGGGATCGGGATTATCCCGAAATCCCGAGATTTTTTTCGGGAGTTTCAAAAAATGACTTAAGAATGTAAAATTTTTTAAAATTTTTAAAAAAAAAATTTTTTAAATTTTTAAGGAAAATAAGTTTTGTGATTAAAAATCCTATCGAAAAGTAAATAGTTTCAGTTAATTTTCATGCTACATTTTTATCAATCCTAAATTTTTAGATTTTTACCATCTTTTGTGTAGAAATTCATCATGAAATATTCAGCATATTCTTGCTGTTTTTGTGGCTTTGCTAATTTTTGCAGAATATTTATCATCTCAAAATGGTTGCTAATATTGTCCAATACATTCCGATCCAAATATTGGTTGGCTCTAAATATCCAAAAAAAATTGACAAATGCTTTAATATTTAAAATTAATAATTACCTCTCGAGCTCAGCTGGATTCCCAAATTTCAACGCATTTTTGTTCGGATTTTGGCGGATTTTTTCTTTTTCGATTCGTATCACTTCATCAAAATGCCCATCTTTATAATTCGGGAAAGATTTAATAAATTTGGTCATAATTTGCTCCATTTTTGCGGAATATTCCTCAACTATGTTCAAAACGGGATCCACCTCTTTTTTCCCGAAATTTTCCTGTAAATTTTCCAACATTTTCAGTAAATTTTCAACCATTTCCAGGGGCTTCGATTCGTCCGGAAATTCAGGTTTTTCATTGCATTTTGCAAATTTTCCTTTTGCACTTTCCGAAATTTGATTTTTTATGGGTTTCAGAATGCTTTTCAGAGCTCGTCTTCCTTCATCAACTTTTGGAGCAGCAAAAATGGCCGATAAGAATAGTTGAAGGATAAAAAAGAGTGATAAATTTGTATATTGCATTATTTTATTCTTTGCTAAATTTTTTTAAATAAAAATACTAACAAGTAAGTTTTAAAAAATAAGGACACCTTTTTTTATTTTCGAGCCTATTTATATTAAATACCCGGTATTTTTTGTAAAAAACTATCTAACAAATGTGAATACCTATACAGCATAATTTTTATACTAAATTTGGTTACCTATCTTAGGTTTCAATAATTAATTTTGCATAAAAATATGCAAAAATTTTAAATTATATATTTTTTTAAAAAGCAATAATTACTGTCGGTAATTCAGAAAAATTCAATTTTTTCAATTTCCACTTGGTCCCTATAAAAAGTTGATTTTCTATGGATTTCAGGATGTTTTTCAGAGCTTTCTTGTCATTATACAATGAACAAGACGGAAAATAGAAGAATTTTTGGAAATTATGTTCCTAGAAATATTTTATATTTTATGAATTTTATAAAGATGGATTGCATATTATAACATATGCGATGACGCAATTTATGATTTTGATATTATATCCACTGTGAAAATTTTGTTCTAAAATTAATATCCAAAAGCTTACAAAACTGATTGAAACCATAGCAAATATTGTAATCAAAATTTCCTAAAATGGAAGATTTCATGTAATTTGCAAGGAATACCATATTTTATTCATATTGATTCGCTATTTTTGATTACACTCCAAAAAATTGCAAAAAATCACTTTAAAATTTATTTTTCGAAAATTCGACTATTATAGTCTCTTAAGAGAAGCAATTTTGATGCTGAATCCGATTGTGTCATCAATATTAAATGAGGAATTAAATGGAGAGTAAGCCTGCCGGTTCTAGGAAATTTAACCTAAAATTTAAAATTAAAATCATTTTTCACAAAAAATGTGGCATTTTCCTTGTAGAATTATACCGTATTTCCTGTATTAGACCCCCGAGGGATTTATTTTTCAATCTCTTTTAGAGGAAGTCTATTTTTTCTATGATTTGCTTCTCCATTTCATCCCTTTGCTCTTCAATTTTGGCCAATTTTGCTTTGATTTGTTCAATTTTGCATTTGGCACACTGCCGCCCAATGCAACATGCAACCTAGACCAGTAGACAAATGGCACATGCCGCCACACCGAGCAGCTAGCAGAAGAATCGTCAGGTGGTCCGATTAATGTAAGCTAATAAAACTAATCGATTATTTGATAGTTTGTAATTGCGCAGGAAAACCAACAATGCATCTATGTGATTATCTTCCGATTTTTTAAAATTTTCAATAATTTTTTTATCATTTTCGTCGACTTTGTTTGGTCCTGAAATTCAGGATTTTCGTGGCAATTTTCCATTTTCCACTTCATGATCTTCAGTATCTTGCCAAGGAATAGCCGAAATATATGAAGCCTGTGTTATTTGAAGATAATTTTCTTTGATTTTATATTATATACTTCTGGAAAAATTATATAGAAGACAATAAAAATGAATACAAAATAAAACATAAAAAAGAAATCGATACTTTATTGTATTGCATTTATAAAAATCGGTACAATAAAATAAAATTTATATAAATACATTAATTATAAATTTGTTAATATACGTTAATATGCATGCGATTGACAAACATTAAGAAAATATATATTATTTTTTCAATAAATTATTTTAGTAAAACTGATTGAAAATTTTATAAATTTCAAAAAAAATATCATTGTAGATCCAAAAAATAAAATAGTCCAATAAAAAACAATCCATAGTAAAAAAAATATCCAACATCAACAACAATAACATCAAACAACAACTTTTTTGAATTTTTTCCCCAAAAAAATCATTCAATTTTCGCTGTTTCCACAGATATCCATTCTTTCTCGCTAATTTTGGCCAATTTTGCTTCGATTTTTTCAATTTTTTTAGTGGCACAACTCCGACGAATGCAACATGCCACTTCGGCAGGCACACAACTGGCACAAATGCACGCCGTCGTGGTTACGCATGTTGCAACACAGCAAGGAACGCAGCAAATGCCGCGTAAACCTAAAAATTTTGCTAATATATTAGATAATTCTTATTAGTCAGTTACTTGCTAGTTCCTAGCAAGCATACTAAACGGTCAATCCATATCAGTTAGCAATCCTCTATTATGATAAGCTAATAAACTACATGTTAACACTTGTTAGTAAAATGCTAATGGTTAATTTGCTAATTGATAACTTTAACATATTAACAATACTCACGGTAATTAATTGTTGCTAATTATTGCTAGGTACCCTGACCACTTTGATAGCTATTTTACTACTACCGATTTGTTAGCATATTAGATTGCTAACAAGCTTCAATATCATATCGTTATCAGCTAGCAATCCTCTATTAAGCATATTTCTACAAACTACTGAAATATTTTATAGTTGCTAGCCAGTTATATCACGTGTTAGAATGTTAATATTAGTTTGCTAATTCAAAAATTGAACTTGTTAGCATCCTTGTTAGTTGTTTGCTACTAACTTCTATTAGCATTATGATTCGCTACCATACTAAATTGATAACAAGCTACAACATCATATCATTATCATCTAACAATCATGTAGAAAAATTTCTAAACAGGTTGTCCATTCTGCTAACAATCATAATTTATTAATTAAGAATTTTAAAATTATTTAAATATTTTTTAAATTTGCATTACATGATATTGATTTTCCATCATCATCTCCAAATGCGTCCAGGCAACATTTCCACATTTCACATGTGACTTCGCCGCATACGGTTGGCCCTTCCTCTTTGGTCTTTTCCAGTTCTTTTTGCAAATCTGTAAAATCGAAAAAAATCAATTTTTGGCCAAAAAACATTAATAAAAAGATTTGATAATTTAGAAATTTGGAAATTTTTGTGCTTATTTGGTAAAAAGTAAACTATAAAAAATCGCTTTCAGTTCAATTCTTCATTTCTAAATTTTTACCCGCTTTTGTGTAGAAATTCATCAGGAAATATTCAGCATACTCCTGCTGTTTTTCCGATTTTACCAATTTCTGCAGAATATTTATCATCTGGAAATGGTTGCGAATATTTTCCAACAAATTCCGATCCAAATATTGGTTGGCTCTAAATAGTACAAAATTATTTTTAAAAAATGTCTTAATATTTCAAATTAATAATTACCTCTCAAGCTCAGCGGAAGTTCCGAAGTTCAAGGCATTTTTGTTCGGATTTTGGCGAATTTTTTCTTTTTCAACGCAAACTGCTTCATCAAAACGCCACTTATCTTTATAATTTTGGTAAGTTTTAACAAATTTTTCCATAGTTTGCTCCATTTGTATGGAATATTCATCAACTATATTCAACACAGTGTCCATATCATTTTTTCCGAAAATTTTTTGTGGATTTTCCAACTTTGCAATCAAATTTTCAACCATTTCCAGGGGCTTCTTTTAGTCCGGAAATTCAGGATTTTCATTGCATTTTGTAAATTTCCCTTTTGCTCCTTCCGAAATTTGATTTTTTATGGTTTTCAGAATGCTTTTCAGAGCCTGACGACCTTCATCAACTTTTGAGCAGCGAAAATGACCGATAAGAAGAAGAAAATGAGTGAAAATATTACAAATTGCATTTTATTCTTTGCTGAAATTAGAATAAAAAATTTATAATTTGTAAGAATAATAAAGCATGAAACCTAATGGTTTCGAGCCTACTTAAACTAAATACCTTGTGTTTTCTATAGTAAACTATTTAAAAAAATTTTTTTAAGTAAAGCAATATTATCTTAACAAACATAACAATTTTGAACTAATAAATAATGAAATGCTTTCGCTTTTCCACTTGATCCCTTTGGAAAGTTGATTTTTTCTATTCAAGATGTTTTTTTAAAGTTTGACGCTCAAATTGTCATTATGCCAAAATTGGTGAAAATAGAAAAATTTCTGGAAACCCATGTTCCTATAAAAAATTATATTTTGTGAATATTATAAAAATAGAAGCTTATTTATAGATATATGTATATGTGCGATGACGAAATTTTTGTTCTACAATTTCCTTTGGGAAAAATTTTGTTCTACAGTTAATACATATCGAATGCCTGCCTAAAAATTGATTTGAGCCATAGCAACTTGTGTAATCCAATTATTCCTAATATGGAAGTTTCAAGTTATTTGCCAAGGTTATATTTTGATGTTATATTATTGATATAATAATAACGCCTCCTCCAAATTGATAATTATTTTTTTCTAAAGATCAATAGTGTCTATGTTTTTCGGTAATAATGAAGGAGATCCCCCGCCACATTTTTACATTTTATTGGGTTTCTGATTCTATACATACGCTCAGAATACCAAAAAAATAATTTACAGCGCATTTTAAATTATTTTATTTTTTGACCTAAAAATGGAGGGAGGATCTTATTCACTATTAGTCTTCAAATTATTTTTTATTTACAACAATAGTTCTTTTGTGTTTTATTTTATCAAATAGCAAATAATTATTTATTATTTTATGATTCTATCAATTAATTTTTTGCTTTTCATCACTTGACCATAAAAATATGAAAAATTCTGCATACCGTATTTCCTCTAATTTAATGGTATACCATAAAAATTTTCAATCTCGGCCGAAAAGTACCACTAAATTAGAGGGTACTATTAAATTAGAGGGGTACCATTAAATTTTTCAACCTTATCCTGATGTAAAATTTTATTTAAATCAAAAATTAATCGGCTTTTCTTTGGCTGAGTAGGTACCTCAGTTTCGCTATTTTCTGATTCTTCACTAATGTCGACAACATTAATTTGATCACACATTATTCTAAAAATAATATTGTAACTATCATAAAATAATGAAAAATTAGTTTGCAAAAATGGTTTGTAAATATCTTTTATTTTTACTAAATTAGGTTTAAAGTATACCATAAAATTAGAGGGGTACCAGTAAATTAATCAATCTCATTTGAAAAATACCACTAAATTAGAGGGTACCATTAAATTAGAGGGTACCATTAAATTAGAGGAAATACGGTATACCGTAGTGTTAAAATAGGCCTCACCCCTCTGTTGAATAAAAACCTTCCCTTTTAGATTTTAGCATGCTATGTATATTGAAGATTTAGATAGATTAGATTTTAGCTGCTATGTAATTTTTCTTCGATACTCGCTAGTCGCTATTTGCTAAAATGTATATGCTCTAAAGTTGAGCTGACTTCTGAATTTAATCTCTTAAAATTTTTTGTCACTTAATCAATAGTCACCAAATGCTAACATTTTCTAGCATCTTGAAGCATTAACATGCTACATATATTTAACTTTCTATATACAGAAAATTATGCCCAATTTTTTAGGCTAAGCAATTTACAAATTCTTACTTTATTCAAATATAGGAACAATGAATGATAATTTTTAAAAAAGACATTAATTTTCTCCACATAAATCATTCAATTTTGGCTCTTCCAATGGATGATTGCTTCTCCTTTTCGGCCTGTTGCTTCTCCTTTTCGGCCTGTTGCTTGTCCATTTTGGCCAATTCCATTTTGATTTTCACAATTTTGCATTTGGCACAAATCCAACGAACACAACATGCCGTTTCGACAGCACAAGAGGCCACCATGCCGGTTGCAACAACCGCTGTGACGCAAGGACAACAACCGTCATTGGAGTTCATTTGATCAAAAAATCTGCAACATTATTTAAATTGTCAGTAAAATGTAGCAAATCGGTGCTATGTCATTTGGTACTTTTGCAGATTGGATGGTGCTGGGGCGTTTAAAAAAAATCAAAACTCAATATGTCCTCTAAAAACTTTTTTGTTAGACCTGTTAGACTAAATGTATAAAAGGCAAAGTTGTGCAGAATTTTATGCTCTATCTGCTGGCATAAAATTTTTTCGAATTTCGAACAAAAATGTCGAAAAAAGTCAAAAATATCGAAAAATAAGGTTTTTTCGAATTTTTTCAAACTTTTTCGAAAAAAAACTTTTCGTTCAAAACTTTTCGACTTTTTTCGAAAAAAATTTATACCAGCAGATAGAGCATAAAATTCTGCACAACTTTACCTTTTATATATGTTGTAGCCGAAATCGCATTTCAGCCGAATGCACATTCGGCTAGCCGATATCGCATCGGTGAGCCGAACATTGCCGAACATTGCCAAACATGGGGGTAAAATGGTTTGAAACCCAAAAGCAAATGTCCAAACCGTTTGTTTGGAGGGTCTACAACATATTCTGAAAGTTTCAACAAAAATTGTTCATCCGAACATGGTCAAAACATCATCCGAACATCAAAACATTGATAAAAACATACATTTGATGTTTCGACCAAGTTCGGATGAACAATTTTTGTTGAAACTTTCAGAATATGTTGTAGACCCTCCAAACAAACGGTTTTGACATTTGGTTTTAGGTTTCAAAACATTTGACCCCCATGTTTGGCAAATGTTTGGATCACCGATGCGATATCGGCTATTTAAACGTTTTTCGATGAACTTTTTTTCCCTATTTTCCCTATTTCTATAAGCGCGGCTAAATTTTTCCCTATTTCGCCATTTTTTCCCTATTTTCTCCCTATTTTGGCTTATTTTTAAAGAAATTCTTCACAAAAATGCAATAAAAACCGAAAATTTTAGATTTTTTGGAAAAAAATTTTAGTTTTTTCCGAAATTTTTTTGGAAAATTTCTAGTTTTTCCCAAAATTTTGGGATAATTATTAGTTTTTTATTCAAGTTTTTTTTTCGCAATTTTTTTGAAAAAATTTCGAAATTTTTTTTAAAATATTTTTTGTGAAACATCAATTTTTATAATGAAACCATCTCAAGATACTCCGAGATCCTGTTCTGATTCATTCGTGTAAGTATTAAAAAATTATTCTATGAATTAATGATCGGATATTTTCAAGTTAAATGCCAAATTTTTTTTTAATTTTTTGGAATTTAAAATGGAACTTTTAATAAGCCTCTAAATTTTAATCCCGATTTAAATAAAGTTATTTAATAATGTTTCTTTTTCAGTGAAATAATATCTACGGCGTCATTTTTTCATTCTTTCGCTGTGTGTAGGCCCATTGAATAAGACTTTAAAATAAGCTGGTAATAATAAACAAAATTATAAAAAAGATAAATTTTTAAAAATAGTTGATTGAAAAAATTATAGCTTTATACTCATTAAAGCAAAAAAATCATATTATAGTTAAATTAATTTTTTCGAGATTTTTTATGACTTTACTTGCCAGTCGTGGATATCATAGGATACCATTGAATATTCAATAAAAGAATTAAATAATCGAATCACTTTTTCTATATCAATATTAAAAATATTTAATGAAAAATGGAAATCAACAAAAAATTTTAGGATTGTTCCGTGCTTGGCAGAGACGAGAATCTCCAACCGACAACAGCAGCAGGAGCCAACTGCAAAATAGCAGG
>LDKF01003342.1:8448-20618 GCA_001026735.1 Rotylenchulus reniformis | reverse complement strand
ATTTTGTTTATAAAAACGCAACATTTATCTTTATTCTTGTTTATTTTTTAATTTATATATTTTTTAATTTTGCTAACTGTTGGATTTAAATTTTTTTCAGATATTTTCTAGCGATTTTTTTTGATGTTCTCTTTCCCATTTTTCTTTCTTATTTTTATTAAGATTAGAAAACAACAATTTTCCCCTGCTAAATAAATTTACAATCAAAAATCTCAAAATGATTTTCAAAGCCTCCAATTAAAAAGTTCTTTTCCCATAAAAAATTCGCTACTTTGTACTTATTATTAGGAATTTTTTGTGTATTTTATTTAATAAAATTTTTCCTTTAATTATACTTTTTATAAAACAAAGCTTCTTGTTTTCCCGATTTTGATATAATAATTTTTTAATTATAATTTTCACAATACCTTTGATCCACCGCATGTTTTGCACTTGAATTTGATGTCCTTCGGGTGTATTTTTGGTAATTAGTTGTTCCAGCGGATTTATTCCATCATTTTTGAACAAAATCACATCGCCAGAACCGGTCAATATACTCTGGATAGGTTCTTGTAAGTATTGGTTTGGGCTTCGGACAAAATGGATTTCTATAAAAAAATGTTTTTTTGATAAAATTGACCTTTATAGAGGATGTTAAATAGGTAAATTTCAATTGGTCTCTATTAGAGACCGGACTTTGGGTTCGATCGAGATTTCGATCGAGATTCTCGAAAAATCTCGTTTCTCGTAAAATCTCGTAAAATATGACCGAGATTTTTCGAGATTTTATAATTTATGAAAATTTTCATTAAGAGATTAAAGTTATATAAAAAGATTATATAAAAATGAGATTCATCTGGCTGTCCCGAAAGTTCGTGCCGTTTTTAGCAATTTTTTAAATATACTTTTTATTTTTTCATACCATTAAGAATTTGGTGCCAAATGAAGCTTGAAGTCTCTAAGATAGTAGTACTGAAAATTATTTAAATTTTTACCTTCAGAATTTCGTGTTGAAAAATGTATGTAAGAGGTTGACTCGATGTATGAAAAAGTTTAAAAAAAATTATAAAAATTATTTTAAAGTAAGGGAGATCGATATGGGCATAGGAAATAATTAGAAAAAAATTTAGTGAGATTTAATTAAAAAATGAGATTTAATAGTGGAATAATGAGATATAATAAGGAGATTTAATAGTAGATTTAAGAAAATATTCCGAATCCAGCTTATCACAGCATTTTTTGGTCAAAAATTAATAAAAAAAGAACGAAAATAGAACGACCGAGAGGTTCGATCTTTGGATAAATAGGAACGATCGAGATGTTCGAGATTCAAAAACTTTCGATCGAGATTTCGATCGAGAATCTCGAAAAATCTCGAACCGAGAATCTCGGAAAATCTCGAAAAATCTCGTCTCGATCCGGTCTCTAGTCTCTACATACAGAAAGGTTAAATTTTAATTTCTACTTTATATGTTTTTATTATTGAATAAAATAAATCATAAAATAAATCACAAACTTTATTTCTCTATTTAAAAAGGTATTAATCTACTAAACTCTGATTTGTTATTATAAAAAATCAGTATATAAAAAGGTGCAAAATTATAAATACAAATTTGATGTTAGATAATACACGAGATATTTCTTTTTTTTTTAAGAATAAAAAATGTAATTATTTTTACCTATATCGCAAACGAGCACGCCAAAATGGTAAGCGCCCCATTTTTTAACTATTCTTGGAGCCTAAAATTTTAATCACTTTATTTGAATTTTTAATAAAAACATGTGAAATTTACGTATTATTATTCGAAAGAAATAAAATTAAAAAACTTTAATCTAGCGTTTTGCATCTGCACAAAAAATATTCCATAAATAATTAAAATTTTCAATTCAAATTTGACTCATGATTAAATTTTTTTATTGTTTTAAAGACTATATTTACAACAATATGATGTTTTTTTCATAGCCATGATTTACTTTTTTATCATTTTAAATAAATACAACACTTTTATTTTGAAATTATAAAAAAATTTACTGCCAAAAACATGTGGCCTTTTTTAAACAATATAACTTCAGAAATTAAAAAAATCATTTAAAATTATAAAAAATTGGAATTCCTCTTAGAATTTTATATAATATAAAAAATGAAAGAAAATACCTGTAAAAGATCATAGTATGCAAGTTTGATTGGTCCACAACTCTTTTCATCATCAGAACTTTCTAATTTTGTCGGAATAATAATGGCAATGCAAATTAACGAAAACAACCATATTTCCATAATTATTCCTTTCAAATTATAAAAATTTATTATTGACTTGTATGTATAAAGAAAATATGGCTAATTTATGAGAGCAACAAATCAAAAAATTTATCCAATCTTTTTTTATAAATCAATAGGAAATAAAAATGGAGGAGAAAATTGTGTTTAAATTATTTACGTAATATTTTTTACGTCTTATTGATAACTCTGGATGACTTGTGAATAAAGCATTTATAAAAAACATAATACTAATTTATAAGATTTAAAAAATATAGGAAAAATTATTTTTGAACATATGCTGTTTGAAAATAAATTAAATATTTCATGTAAAAAGGAATTATAAGCTGTATAAAAAATTTTAATACAAAATTATGTTTAGTCGAATCATTTCCGTAATCTTATTTTATATTGAACAATTTTATTTTAAAATATTTATTGAAAATTTTTTTTTATAATTATGTCTGTCTAGAGAATGTTGTTTACCAAATTATAGAATCAAATATAATTATTAACATTGAAAGCCATCCTATAATTTATTGCATAATAACATATTTTCGATTCGAATATTTAATGGATTTATGAATTTGACGCAAAAAATCAAGCTCTTGAAACAAACTAAATATAATCCTGATAAATTAAATTAATTTTTTAAAAGGAAATATAGCCAATAGAGACCAGAAATAATTTATAATATTTTTTAAATTAGGCTCTTAAATAATATCATGTGTCATCATAAAATTTAAAAAATACATAAAATTATTTTTTAAGGTCAAAAATAAATCTTAAAAAACTTATTAGTACAAATAAATTCTTCATATTAATTGAAATTTTCCCTAAAATGTTTATTTCTTTACAATTTATTGTTTAAGCCAATTGAGTGGATATTTTTTATTTTTCATTATAATTGTTTTTTTATATAATAATAATTTATTCTCTATTTAATATGTTAAAGGTCCTATACTTTGTTCATATTTTCCTTAAAATATATTATTAATTAATATGAAATCAATTGAATATCAAATTTTTATCATTAATTACCATATATTCAATATCCAAACATCTCATTCAATTGATTCAACTATAATTTAATAGAAAAAATTAAGTAATTTCATTTTTTAATATATAAAATTCAGAATTATAGAAATATGACCTTCATCGTTAATACTACTCATGCAACTTTACTCTTCCCGGTATTAATGTTCTTTATAAAACTCAACTTTTCATCGGCGATGGGTAAATCATTTAAAACAATTATTTAAAATTATATTTTTATGTTTAAAATAATATGTTTTTGACGTTTTCTATCACTTTGAGGAAATAGATAAAAAGATCTATAAATTAATTTTGAGTGAAAATATAAATGTAAAATATATTTTTGAAAATACATATAATATAATAAGAATAAAAAAACTTTATATTGACACTTTAGAAAAAGCAAATTGGTCATTTCCGGAAGAGATAGTTAATGATGCAATAAAATTGAGCGGACCAGAACTCCAAAATTCTGAAATAATTCAAATTCTGAACGAAGCCCCGGAAGTGATGAAATCCGAACCAGAAGCAATGCCAAACTGGTTGAATAAAGTAGCGAAAGACATTTTATGCGCTGAAAAATACCAAAATATACTGGCAAATCAGAATAGAATGAAAACAGAATCAGATTCTCTGACCAGAATGGACTATTCGGAAATTATGACTGTAAGCAAATTTTGTATAAATTTACACAGCGGAATGACCATTTGGGATGCATCAAAGGGACTTAAAAATGGTGCGGAATTTTTGTTCAAAAAGCTTTATAAGGATCCGGAACTGCAAAACAGGATCAAAGAAGCAAAATCGAGGCTAAAACCGAAGGAATTAGAAGAGAATTTAATAGTGAGAAGAGATTATTTTATGGACAGAGTTTATTTGGCGATCCAAGAGTTTATTGATCATTTTAAAGGTTATTCTTATTTTGCAAATTTTGTTACTTGTTTGTAATTTATTTTTTAGGTTCAAAAAAAATTAACTACTGCGTTGTTAATGATCTGCTTACTATGCAAGAGCCAAAACTACGTAATATCAAGGTCTGAATTTTTGTTTTTAATTGTTTTTCCATTGTAATATATATATTGCAATTAAAAGAATTAAAAAAGTAATTAAAACTACAAAAAAATTTATAATGAGTCTAATCCCATATTAAACTATAAAAATTTTTTATAATGAGTCTAATCCCATATGAAAAAATAACATAATTATAGATGAATATTTTATGACTATTAACATAAAATTTTTTTATAATGAGTCGAATCCCATATGATTGTTATAGCATAATTAAATTGGCTTTTCTTGCAGGCCGACCCTGCACGTCGCAAGCGTTACACGCATGCAAAACATGGCGATAATGGTGATGATGATGATGATGAAGGTTTTGCACAACTGGCAGGCGCGATTGGTAGGCGCACAATGCAATTTTTCTTGTGTGCACAAATGGCATTTTTGATCTACGTTTTTGTCCCGTTGATGATACATTTTGGATTATTTAGTTTTATGACTATTGTTTATGGTTGCTTAACCGTGATGTTTGTGAGCTACTATGCGGCACATTGTCTATGATGAATAATGTGAAAGCACTAATTTTATTGCGGTAGATGAACGCATAAATCATGCAATAGCATTTTTGTGATATAAAAATATTCTTCATAAATGAATTGATAAAAAAATATAAATATTAAAAAATTAAAAAAGAATTGTAAATGCAATGGTTTGGAATGAGGTTTAGGCAAAAATTATTGAATATACAGTTTTTTTATTTGTCTATGGGTAGGCTTCCATACATATTTGTATTATCATTTATTCTGTATTTTATTCGATTATTTATCTATGGGCCAGGTTTCCTACTTATTTAACTTATTATTCTGTATTTTATAAGATTATTTATCCATGGGACGGCTTCCGTATTTATTTGTATTATTGTTTATTGTGTAGATTATTAGATTATTTATCTATGGGTCGACATCGACGGAGAAATCAATTTTTATTTTTATATTTTTTTAATTTAATTATTTACATTATCTTAATAGCTCTAGTTAATTCTCATATATGATAAATATATCTATTTATTATAGATTTTATCCATTGACAACTGAAATATGGGGGAAAATTTTATAGGTCAAATAAAAATAACAAATCATAATTACATCACTAATATCTTCAATACATAAATTACGGATTTTATAATAGATAGTAGAATAAAGGTGTGTTATATTCAATAAGTTGAGTTCCAATCGTATATATGTTGTAGCCGATTCTGAATTTTCAGCCGATTCTGAATCGGCGAGCCAAACATTCGCCAAACATGGGGGTCAAATGGTTTGAAACTCAAAACCAAATGTCCAAACCGTTTGTTTGGGGGGTCTACAACATATCCTGAAAGTTTCAACAAAAATTGTTCATCCGAACATGGTCAAAACATCATCCGAACATCAAAACATCGATAAAATGTTCGGATGATGTTTTGACCATGTTCGGATGAACAAAATTTTTTTAAACTTTCAGAATATGTTGTAGACCCCCCAAACTAATGTTTTTGATGTTCGGTTCTCGATCGATCAGCGGATGTTTGGCCGCAGATTCAGAATAGGCTGAAATTCAGAATCGGCTACAACATATACATCATGTATGGAACAACTAATAAGCAAAGTTTTTAGTAAAATATAAGGAGAAAATATTTGCGTAAAAATAACCTTTCCAAGACACTCATTGCCAAAGTAATAAATGTATCAGCTTTTTACAAATAAATTTTAAAACGAAATCTTGTATATGCAATTTTCTTATCCTTTCTATCTTTTTTCAAACGATATTTTCTTTTTTCGATTGGGATTTTTAATTGATACATTTTTTGACAACGAGTATACAAGGTAAATATAGTAAAAAATTACCAAGATATTTTTCTTCATTATGGCCATAATTTTTTTAGAATGGCCAATTCAAAGGGGTATTGCCAATTTTTTTTGGCAATACCATTTTTCTCTATTTTTCTCACATCATAAACCATTTTCCAAAATTCGGTCTACAATTGGGACTCAAGTGTCTCGGGACTCAATGCTCCTTTTTTCTAGTAGGTCACACCAAGGTTCCAGAAGATTATGCATGTGATAAGAAAGTTCAGCGAAAGCAGCACAGTTGTGACACCGTACAAATACACCCCAACTTGGTCACCAATTGATGCGGCATTCAAGAACATCCAAAAGTTGAGACAGTTCATGAGCAATGCCTGCGAACACAGCCAATTCTTCCCCAGTCGAGTCAGGCCTCTAACTGTCCCATGTCGTTTAGGATCTATACACAGTAGATTATACATAAAATATTCGATTGATTATTATTTTTTTTCTTCACATGCAACTACTTGTGTCGCCACATTTTCGCCCCCGACATTTGCGCTCCAAGCTATATAACTCGGTTCAAACGCAATCTAGAGAAATGAATTTTATGTCAAAAATAGAGCTAATAATTACCTATAAAATGAGTCTAAACCAGTTCGTATTGGTCCATTCTGACAAAAGTTATGGCCAAAATACTGTAAAATTGGCCAAATCCATTTATTTTGGCCATAACATTTGTCAGAATGTACCAATACGGATTGGTATTTTTGACATAAAATTTGACATAAATTTGAACCGAGTTATATGGGAACCCAACTGCTAGGAAGTTTGCGGTTGTACGACATATGCAGTTCTCATTATAATTCGGTTCAAACAAAATCTAGAGAAATCAGTTTGGTGTCAAAAAATAGAGTAAAAAATTAACTACAATTTGAGATCCCGCTCGAACTGGACCATAAAAATTATAAAAAAATTTTAGCCAAAATTTACAGTGTTTTGGCTATAACTTTTTTCACAGTGGACCAATTTGGATGGTCATGTTGTCTCATTTTGTAGCTATTTTTTTGCTCTATTTTCTGTCATCAAACCCATTTCTCTAAGTTTGATTTAAACCGTGTTATAGCGAATGGCCGCAATTGTCGGGATCGCAAATGTCGGCACACCGAATCTTGCATCTGGCAATATATACATATACTTAACATGCTACATATATTGTGTGTACAATTGTCAGTGTTGAGAAAAGCACTGGCTCCAACTTCGACTCCGCTCCGCAACTGGAACCGGAGCCAAAATTTATGAAAGGCCAGAAGTCGGAGCAGAATTTTTGTAGAGGCGAAGCTGAACTTTTTCTTACGGAGCAGGAGCTGAAAAGCCCGGAGCTGGAGCCAGAGCTGAATTTTTTTGAAGCTGGAGCCAAAAATTTTGATTTTCTTAACATTGTCAACTGCTATGTACAATATGCTAATATGTTTGCTAATGTGCTAAACAATGTACGAATAAAAAACATACTAAGATATGCCAACATTTGTGGCCCATCTAACCAAATCTAGAGAAAGGAATTTGATGACAGAAAATAGAGCAAAAAAAATAGCTACAAAATGAGCCTAATCCAATCCAGATTGGTCCACGTTAAATAAATAAAATGGCCAAACTACTGTGAATTTGGCCAAAATCAGTACATTGGCCACAATTTTTTTATAGTAGTCAAATTCCAATAAACTTTGGCTCAATTTTCTACTAATTTGTTGCTCTATTTTTTAATACCTAAATTTTCTTGATCATGATTTGAACCGATTATAGCAATTTACGCCATTCTCGTGGCCAAAAAATTACTACATGTACATTGTTGGTATATGTTGTAATTATTTAAATATTATATACCTTCTTTATTTCCATCAGCATTTTTGATGTCGCTCATTCCCGAACGCTTACGGCGAGTGATCTGCAGTGCTTGCAGTGGCAAGTCGACTTGCACTTTAGGCTTTTGCTCTTTTGTTTGGCTCTGGTCAACTTGTCCTATATAAATTAGATATTTATTAATTTTAAGCGATTTAGAACATTGAGCTTATGCAATTTTTTTAAAAATAATTAACCTTTTATGACTTCAGCAAACGCCAAATATACCCGGTCAGCAAAGCGTTCGTTTTTCATTGCCATATCCGATTCATTCTCCGGGATTTTTGTTCTGAATTTTGCCTTTCGGATCCGATTTTGGATTTTCTGATCTTCATAGAGCATTTCAACAAGCACTTCTGGATCAATTTTTAGATAATTCATTGCTTTAGAAATGCTTTTTCCATCCTGTAATTCAGAACAGAATTGACGCATGAGTTCTGCAAAGTTCTTCCCGGTCTGGAATTCTGCATTGTTCTGATTTTCTATGATATTCTGATATTTTTCCGAACATAAAATGCCTTTTGCCATCTCGTACAACCATTCTGCCATGGAATTTGGCTCTAATTGCTTTATTTCAGTCCCCTTCTTGAGGATCAATTTTTCTGGAACAGAAAATCCTGATCCTTTCAATTCTTCCAACAAAGAATTTGCCTCTTTTACCACATCCTTCATGAATTGAACTTGATTTTCTAGAAAATGGAGATTTGAGAATAATAAAATATTTTATTTAATAAAATTAAAGGATATTAACGAAAATTATTCTATAAGGAATAATAAAAAATTTGATACTAACAAAAAATACAATAAATTACTATATATTTGTATGTAAATTAATTTGTTTAATTATAAATGTTTTTTAGCATTTTCAGATAGATAAATATTAATTATTTAAATTAAAAAATTGTATTAAAATATTAATAATTTAAGTAAAAAATAATTGCATAAATTATTTATTTATTTTTTTCAATTTTAGTAATGATAAGAATAATACGTGGTATTATTTTATTTGAAATCATTTATTAAATTGTAAATACCGTTCGATTGAATAATTTGTGCGCTTAATGTAAATGCATTCAAAATTGATGCCAAACTTAAAAATTTATTGAAGATAGAAAACATTTTTAATTATCTTTCAAAAAATTTTATTTTTCCCAAAAAATATAAATACAAGCAAATTATATGGTTTTATATAATCACCAGGACGTTAAACACAAAAAATTTAATCTTCCCATTAGTCCGGAAATGCAAAATTACGAAAAATAAATATTTTCCTCATAATTGTGACATAAATATAACATAATTATTAATTTATTATGATCAGAATTTGCCATTTCTAAACCAATAAAACATGAAATTTGATCATATTATGCCAAAAAAAAGTGTTGCAAAAATGTGGCACTTTTATAATTTGGTGAAATTTTGATATTTTCCTTATGAAAAGTTGTTCATTTCATTGTTAAGTCAAGCCTACCATATAAAAAATACGGCGAAATAGTTTTATTTTCTTAAAAAAATTTGGTTAATTTTTGCACAAATTATATCCAGTTAAATAATTTATACATTATTAGAATAAAGAGGAAGATGAACAGAAATAGATTTCATGTTTAGTCGTTTAGTTATGTTCTATTCTGTTCTAAAAGCTTAAACATACAAATGAAAAAGATTTTTTAATTATAACTGATATAATAATTTATTTATTAGAATGTGTAATTAAAAACAATCGATTAGAAAAAGTTGTACTGAATGTGAATTTTTACTTTTTAATCAATAATGTTAGAACCATAAGAATTAAACATAAAAACCAGAAAATAAAAAACAAAATAAAAATAAATAAGAAGAAAAATGAAGAATTGGCATTATGATCCCCGCCGAATGACAAGCAATGGATAAAATGTTAGGAATTTATTTGTTGTTAATAGATTCGAAATAAATCTATTCTTTATGGAAATTATATTTATTTTCTTATTCCTAATCCCTTTCTATTTTCGGTTCTTATGGTTCATATTCAGTTTGTTGCTGGGTCATTACTAAAAAACCGCCATAATGGGCGTTACTAAAATCCAGCACCTTTTCGTGCCAAATTCTCTCCTTGTTCCGCTTTCTTCTGATTCACTGACTCGCCGTTTATTTTTGTTACGGTTTAACATTTTTTCAATAATATTCATGCTTTTGTATCTTTTCACTTTCTCAATGTTAAAATTTCCTAAAAAAAACAAAAAAAAAACTGAATTGATCTTTTTAACTGACCTAAAGTAGTGATTTTCTTTTTTTTGAAAAAATTGCACAGACCTTTGAAATATTTCATATTAGGCTTAGCTTCGAAAAATTATTATTTTTTTTTAATTTTTTTCCAGGATGGAATCTAGTCTTCAATAGACTATTGGTTATTGAGTTTCCTTTGATATTTTTTTCAGTTCCTTTTTTATCCCATTTTTTTCAATTTTCCGGCATAATTTTGAAGATTTTTTCAAAAATTAATTTTATGCACATCTTATATATTTTTTTATATTTAATTTTTACCTCATATAATTGCTACGACAAATAATGAATGGATCCATACATAATATGCCAAATGGACCGCAATGATAATTTGATGTTCAAATTAATTTTTTTTTATTAGGACGGTTTTCTGAATTATAATTATAATGCATTTTTATTGAAAAATAATTTTATTCTATTTTATTTTCCAAAATTTAATTCTCATCTGAAATTTTTTTTCATAAAACCGACTTTTAGTTATCTTTTTGATTAATGCTTTTCCCGACACCACGATATTCATTTTCGTGTCAAGATTCGATTGATTTTGATTAAAGTTTGCTAAAATCTAGTACTGAAAAATAATATATTTAATCGGAATAAATACCGAATCTTTTCAGGAGAGATCAAATTACAATTAATTTTAAAACAATTTTTATAACAAATGACAAAATTTTGTGTCCTTAATATGGGCAATATATAGACTGGCGAAATAGTTCAAAAAGAATAATAATGGATTTGATGAAAAGTTTAAAAATTGAATATAAATTCAATAAAATAAAATTCTCTCCTAAATTTCAGAATAAATTGTTATGCACAGTCATTATAAATTTAATTGCTAAAAAATTAATAAGAGATCTCAGGCAAATAATTTCAAAATAAATTTAATTAAATTCATTCCCAAAATTATGGTTTTTATTTTCTATTGATTTCTTATAAGAAAAATGCTTTCAACCCTAATATACAAAATTATTGAATTTCCATTAAAAAACACAATAAAATTGTATAGAAAAATTATTTTCGCAGAGTTCAAGTCCAATCAACTTCAACAATTTCCACAGGTTTCGCTTCGGGTTTGGCTTCTTTTTCGCCATTTTCAATTTTTTGAACTTTCTTTTTGGCGCTAAAACTTAGCGATCGCATGCCTGATTTGAATTTCAGATAGCCCTTGACCACTGGTGACAATTTGCCCAATATTTTGGCTCCTTTTATGGTGTGTATCAACTCCGGGGGCCATTCAATTTTGGACTTGTCATCCGTGTCGGCTATGACCAGTGTTCTGCCTGATCCACCTTTTTCGGAGATGATCTGATCTGATCCTGATCCAGGGGAGTGGATCATCAAAAATGATCTGATCTGATCTGATCCGACCCCCTGGATCAGGATCAGATCAGATCAGATCACGTCAGATCATGATCTGGATCAGATCAGATCAGATCACTAGGATCATGATCCAAAAAATTTTTTCCATCATTGTTTTGGAAAATTTTTTTTGAGAAATTCTTTATAGCTCTAAAAAGAGTTTTCATAACCCCTAGCCTTTACATTCAGCTTTTCTTAAGATAGTCTTTGATGTAAATCATCACTGTTATTCAGTAGATTTTTTTCGTTCGATTCCTATGGCGTTTCTATTATCGGCTACAGTGCAAAAAATATTATTTTCAATGCTTTTAGGGCCTAATCCAAAATAATTCAACAATTCATTTACATATCTCTGAATTTTGGCATATCGGGGGCCTAACCAGGAAAAATTTTTTGGGGAAGGGGGAATCCACCCAGCCCTCGGGGAAGTGGGTCTCCGGAGTCGCCGGAAATTTTTTTTGTAAATTTGGTCTTTTTCCCTAAGAATATTGGACATTTTTCACATTTTTTTAAATCCATCCTTTTTGAGAAAGCATTAATCGCTACTACTTATTAGT
>LDKF01003341.1:6887-19011 GCA_001026735.1 Rotylenchulus reniformis | reverse complement strand
AAAAAAAGGAGATGGTTTTAAGAGAATGGGGGAGAGAATGAAGAGGAAAATAGAAGAGAAAGAATGGAGTGAGTGAAAGTGAAGAAAATTAAAAAAATAGCGAATGAAGATAGATTGATAGATAGAGGATGGAGAGAGAAAGGAGAGGTTGAAGAGAAAAGGAAGATAAAAAAAGCAAGAATAAGGATGAGAGATGGAAGAGAGAAAGAAGAATGGAGAAAGAAGGGTGGAAGGAACGAGATAAGGGAGAAACAGAAGAATGAGAGAAAGGGGAATGACAGAAAGAAGAGTGAGAGAGTGAAAAAATAAAAGGAAAGAAGAGAAAATAGGGCGCTTGGCGCCGCGAAGCGGCGCGGGGGTCGCTAGTTTTATAAAAATTTATGCTAATTTTTTTACCAAAATTTAATATAATATAATTTATTTTACGACCAAATTCATTTTAATACTTTTCGCCCAAACAACCTAGCACCATATTTGACTTTTTGAGGTAAATTAATTATATGAGGGGATAGCCAATTTTTTTTTGGAAATTTAGCCTTCTAGTAAGAAAATTTGTATTTTTAATGAAATTAAAAAAATAAAATTCCAAAGATAAATACAAAATAAATTCAACTGGTACAAATAAGAAATCTTAGAAATATGTAAATTTAATTTTTTAAAAATTTGATTAGAAATAAGTGCGTTTGTGAGCTCTATTTTACTCACAAAAAAGTATTGTTTATAATAAATATGATTGAGAGGCAAAAATTTACTCTATTAAGTCTACTAGGCTTGCTTGACAAACAAGAATTGGCATGGATTTTGGGCCATACAAATGTTGTCTTCAATCCGTCTCAATACACGGTAAATTTGGTTTTTTTCAAACAAATTTTGGGACAAAATTCCATGGTAAAAATCCAAAAAAAAAAGAAAAATATAATGCTCTAAAAATTAATTAGATCACAGAATATGAAGCTATTTTTCATTTCAAATTAAATTGATAGGAATAAAAGGCGAAATGAATTTTCTATTTTTGTCTCAAAGTGATACCTCGAAAATTTCACTTTTTACTTGAGAAGTACGGTACAGTACGGTACGGCTGGAAAATTTTTGGAGGTTTTTAGCAAATTTTCCAAGAAAAATTGCTGATTTTTTTTTATTTTTAAACCGTTTATGTAGTGAAGGAGATCCCGATAGAATTTTTGTAATTTTAGATCTTTTTTCTTTAAGAAAATTGGTCAAAATTGATCAAATTTTCAGAATTTTGTGTCAATCAAAATTATCAAAATTGGCATTTTATCAAAATCAATTTTAACATCAAAGTTTTGATATTGATATTGAAAAATTTTAAAAAATTTGATATCGTGCGATCTCTACTCTACACGATGGCGGTATGAATATGCAAATTCCTTTTTACAGTAGAAAAGGTTTCCTTGTAAGCACTCGAGCAGAAAGACTTGTCCGGACAATTCGACAGTAAAAAGAAATCTCTTTACAAACTTTTTCAGACTTGTTAGACCAAAGTATAAAAGACAGACAAATTTATTTAAAAGTTGGGCTCCATTTTTTGGTGTTTTAGTTTTTTTTGAATTTCCTAAAAAAATTCGAAATTTGCCCTTAAACCTATGATATTTTCGAAATTTTTCGAACTTTTTCAGAGAAATTTGAAAAACTAAAAATACCAAAAAATACAGTCGCAAATTCTTCACAGCTTTACCTTTTATATCTTTGGTCTGACAAGTTCTGAAAAAAAGTTTGTACTATAGAATTGTCCGGGCGCTGGGCAGGGACCTTATTATAGGACTACGGTATATGTATACCAATTGGAATACGATATGTACCAGACTGACTCTCCAAATACCTTCTCTGTAGGATTGTAAGTACCTGCGTCAGCTGTATGTCCGACCAAACTGCAGTGTGGAGCAGCTGCGCCAGCTGAATGTGTCCCAGGACATTGCTGGCATAATGCGTTGGACTGCGGGATGCGTACGAGTCGATGAACTGCTTGAGGTCCAGCACCAGTTTGTGCACGACTTCATCGGAGGATCCATGGAGGATGTCAAATATTCACCGCAGGACCCGCTCTTCTTCCTCTACCATTCCTTCATTGAACTGGTTGGTTGGCCTTATTGGTGGATTGTTGAATAATTACATATTTAATAGATTTGGGAACTTTGGCGCCAGAAATGGCAAAATCCTCAACAACGCGAGAGTGAATATCCGGATGATGATCCGGCAGGTTTACGATATCTATATTTTTTCTTGTTAGTTAGTTTCGATGTAGGAAGAAAATTTAATAAACGAGAAGAAAAAGAAAAATTCGAATTTTAATTCGAACGGTGTTAAGATTTTCAACGATATGTGATTTTAATATATTTTTTTACGCCAAAATAATTTATATAACAGAAAAGGGTCCCGAAGTGCAATACCAGGGAGCCGATCAGAGTTGGGTAGTGATCAATTGGGCAATAAAAAACAAAAATAATAAAAAAATAAAATTGTTAGAAAAAATGTTAAAAATTTAATTTTTTCCAAAAAGAGGCCTATGAAAAAATCTGCATTTTTTTGTAAAATTAGAGGCCTGTGAAAATTTTTCGATAATCCTGAAATTTCCGAAAAATTTTTCATAAGTCCTTGGATTTTTTGAAAATTTTCATTGTCTGCCTCAATTTTAATTTTTATTATTTTTGCTTTTTTTACTGCTCAACTGATCACTGCTTATAAGCACAGTCCGTATTTCGCCATTTTTCATAAAAATTATTAAGTAAAAATTCATTTTACGAAGTCTTTTCTGTGAAAAAATAGCCGTCATTTTTTGGAAAAAGAATTGAACAATTTATTACCTACAACAAAAATTTTTAGAAAAAAGACATCAACAAGTGCTAAAATAAAGGGTTTCACTGGAGAAAACAGAAAATCCTCAAAATAAAGGATAACTACTTGCAGAAAATCATAAAATTCTAACTATAATAAAATTTTTCGATTTTGGACTTTTCTTTAAGAAAAATGGTCAATTTTCTTTTGTGTTTTTTATGATTGGCATTTTTTTTTGCTATTTTGGCAAAAATTTGAACAATATTTTCAAAAATCCACGAATAAAAGGCAAAAGGACACACTTGGAATGAAAAAATTTAATTTTTCAAAGGTAGGGACCCCTACAAAAAAGGTCTCATAATCATGTTTCTTTTTTGCCAATTTCGACAATTTTTTTGTGCATTTTTGCATATATTTTGACATTTTATGTACATATTAGGCTATTTTTTGGCCTTAAAATCCCAACTGTAATAAGAAGAAATAGAAGAAAAAAATTAAAATTAATTTAGAATTGTATGCCGCCCAACACTGGTTCTCACTATTCATCTTTCCATGCCAATGATTCCGCCATGGAGCCATTGCATGCCTTATACGAAGAAGATGCAATCAGCATATTGAGGCCGGGCGATCGCTTTTATGTTGAGTTAAGCGAAATTTTATTTTTGGAAATTAATCAGATTTCCTTTAGCACTTTAACTCAACTGAAAAACGGGCTAAGCAACAATTACACCGACCAATTGTTTGAATATGCGCCGAGACCCACATGTGCGCTGGGCCCAAATTGTGGATCAAAGTAAGCAGATTGGGGTACGGTAGATTAGCAAAAGGCCTATTAAGGGTATGCTAGGTTAGAAAAAGCCCATTAAGTAAATTCAAGAATTTAATTTATTCTCTAATTTTGTTCTTTTTAATTTATTTTTGAATTTTTCTTGAAAAAATGTTAAATTTTCGGTTTTTTAGTAATTTCTAAATAGTCTACTTTATAGTGCCACATATGTCATTAAATTTTCATGGAGCATTTCCTTTAAAATGGCGGATTTTGCTCACCAAGAGAGGTAGAGCAGCCAGTCCCAAAAAATAGTGCCAACTGTGCAATCTGGCTTAAACTTTATAAAAAAAGCTAAGCCCTAAGTCTAAAAGAAAAACGGGAGACTTTTTTGCACTGTCTTTTTTGGTATTTCATTATTTGAATTTCCCTAAAAATTTTTGAATTTTTTCTATATAATCTAAAAATCATTATTTAAGGTAATTTCAATATATTTTCCAGATAAATTTGGAAAAAAATAAAATTGCCAATATATAAAGCATAAAATTTTCCCTATTTTGTTCCTTTATTATTATAGCCTAGTGATGCTTTAAAAAAACTTCTTTTAATGTCTTTGCATAACTCCAAGCGGAAGATGCTGGAGTCTTGCAGAAATCATTGAAAATTTTTTCCCATAGATTTTTGTTCTGCAACAGCCGGACTTGGCGCTGCATGTCCAAGATCAAGCTGGGCGGCAATTGCAATGGTCTCGAAGGCCAACCCGCATGTTATGGAGGTGTATGCCGGGCTAGTCGGTGCGTGCAGGAAGGACCTGCTGCAACACTACCCAAAGGCACAACAACAATAATCAACGCGCCTCAGCGCAAAAATGTAAATTCAAGCTGACAATTTGGCACCAAAAAATTCTAGATTTTTTCAACTTGGTTTTTGTAGCCTGATACTGTTAGAGATACAACTTCTAGTCGGCGTCTGCACTTTTTGGGTCAGCATCTTTTCTAACTAATAAGTTGACAGTTGGCACTTTTAGGACGGCGCTATCAACGCATTATTTTTTTGGTGCACAATTGTCCGCTTTGTGCCCAATTGTCTAAAAATTTTGGTGCCCAATTGTCCGGTGCTCAATTGTGTGGACACCGATTTTTTCTCTTAAAAGATTTTTTTGGTAATTGATGGTATATTTCATTTTTTCAAAATTTTCTATGGTTAATGTCTTTATCCTTATTCCGATAATTTATATTTCTCAAAAAATCGGATTCATTGTATTTAGGCATTTCAAAAGGCCTAGAATCCGATTCTGATCTAAGATTTAGCTAACTTGTAAGATTACATTTAATAAGAGAGGGCATTATTCGTGTCAAATGTGTTGTTAGCTCAATTCTGTCATTAGATTCGGATTCTACGCCTTGACAACTTAATAAATGCATAGATTAAAAGGAGAGGGACTAATACATGACTAAATAATTCGACTGATGAGCATTTTGACAGTGAAATCATATCAGAAAATAGAAGATGATAAAAAACATTTAATTAGAATGTGAAAACTAACTATGACAGTGGAAAAATTAGAAGCATAAAAATAAAAAAAATTTTTATTAAACAAATTTTTATTTGTTTATCCAATTTATATTGTTTCATTTTATTAAAAACATTTTTAGAATATTTATAAAATATTACAGCCATCCTTTTTATAAAAAAATTAAATTTTACTGCCGAAATGGCCACTGTCGAAAAATTCGGGCGCGAATAATATACCTATTACCTTTATAACATCTTGCTACCCTGGCGCCTAGCCTATATTTATGAGTTACGACTTATGAGAATTCTCTCTCTCTCTTACAGAGCAATGCAGGGTCTTCAATTGTAGTAATACCTTCATCGTCCAATGGATTTGGGCAAACCACACAAAACAGTGGCAGAGGAACAACCCCAGTGCAAAATGGCCCAGTGCCGTGGACTAGCACCACAGTTAGACCTACCATGGGACCAACACAACAAATGCCAGCTGGAAGATTCAACCAATATCCTCCTCCGCAAGTAAACACATCATCAATAGCTCTATGCTGACATTAGAATCGGATTTTACACCTCTTGGAAATGAATATGCAAATTCCAATTCATAATAAGGAAGGGTTCCTCAGTTTGAAGATGAATAATAAAATTATTTAAAAAGGTAACTAATTTTAATATATCAAATATAATTAATTAATATTAATTGCCAAAAAATGTAAAAAAAATTTAATAATTATTTTTGTATGAATTGTTTTTTTTACTACATACACTAATAAATAGGCATAGAAAATTATAATTAATTTCACTTTTTTAATAATTCTATTTTTATGGTCAGAAAAATTATATAATGTATCTGATATTTTTTCAAAAGGGAATATTTTTCATATTAATTTGAATTTAATTTGGTATTTTTGTATATAGGCAGGATATTTGAACATAATTTTAATATGTAAACAATCAGTTAAAATTAAAAATGACCTACATTTGAAAATTCAACGTTGGAGAGTTTCCCGTTAAGTCTTGTTGATCAATTATGAACAATTGTGTATCTTACAGAACAATGCAGGATCCCCGGTTGTTGGAGTACCATCATCATCATCCAGTGGATTTGGACAAAATAATGACAGGGGAACAACAATCCCGGTGTGGAATGAGCCGATGCAACAGGATGGCATGCCATGGACCAGCACCACAGGCAGACCATCCATGAGACCAGCAGCAGCACCAGCAACAACAGGAGGGAGCTTCAACCAGCATAATCAGCAATATCCTCCCCAAGTTAATCCGTGGGGAATCAGTGGAAGCGTTCCCGAAAATGATGGCACTGGCCGAACTACCATGGGACCATTAGCACCACCACCACCACCTCAAGTAAACGACATTCACTTTTTATACATAGCCAAATTATTTATTAATTTGGCATAGAATCCGTGGCAGAACAATGGAGGCATGCAGGGAAATGAGGGCGGACAAGGTTACGGTGGCAATGGCTACGGTACCGGATACGGTTACAGTAACGGATATGGTTACGAGAACAGTGCTGGCTACGGATATGGATACGGTGGTTATGGAAATAATGGCAAGTGATAATGATAAAATGCCAATATAACTTGATCATTTTCACGTCAAACGTTCATTGGATAAAAAGTTTAGTTAAATTTAAACTTTATGTTAAATGGCATAATTGATTCTCTAAATAAGGACCTCATTTCTTCACTGATCTTCATATTTCGGCCCGTAGAGGCGCCAATTATTATGGTTTGGCCTTAGGTAAAGTTTATTAACACTGCATGTATTTCTAATAAAATAGAATAGAATGTTTTTTGCGCTATTATACAAGTTATACTTTTTTGAGAGAATTTTTTAAAAATCTTGTAAAATAATAAAAAGGATCTAAGGTATATGTTTCAGATTTTTAGAGCTTCAAAAAGACGCCACATGACGGAATTTTAGCCAATTGGATTTTTTGTAAAATAAATTGATTATTGAAAAATTGTTACTATTAAACTACGATAATATCCGCTGAAAGTATTTTATTTTGTATTTTTATTTTTGTAGATATTTTACGGTTATTTTAAATTGCAAACTTTGTTGTTAGTAAATATATTATTATATGATATGAAAATCGATGTAAAACCTTTTGAAATCAACTTTCTATGGTCATATGACATATTTGATTGATTTATTTGATGTAAATGAATTATTATGGTGAATAATTTTCTTCACATTATATTATACAGTGAACACCTTAGATAATTTAATAATAAAATACATTCAATTATTGTTTATTTATGTTTCATAACACATATTAGTATATCACCATTACAATAATACAAAGGAGAATTTGTCATAATTTGGATAATATTTAAAATTTTTAGACAAATTCTCTCACAAAATAAAGCGAACACATGAATAAAAAAGTTAAAATCTATAAAATATGAGAATCCATTAAGAAATTTAGGATTATTAAAAAAGATAATGGATTCCCTTACAAATTCTTACGGTATCCGAATTCTAATACTTGGAGAGCATCATTTACAATTCCTTTAGTTATGGTGGGCTGGTACAATTTGGTTTGGGAATGGGTGTACACTTTTCCTTGGATCATATTGGGGTGTATAAAATGTGGATAGGTTATGGATATGGGATCAGGTGGTTTATCAGTTCCATAAAGTTGTATCTGCTCTTTCACCGAATCATAGTGGAGTTTTCTACAGGTGTCTACATCCAGGGTGAAACCCTAACTTTCAAATCATACTCAATGCCACCTGTCTTCTTGTTCTGGAGCATCATACCATAGTTTTTACACCCAGCACTGATAAACTCCTGGATGAGATGATCGGGTTTCTCATCCGTTAGTTCACCCTAAAATTATAATAAATATGTTTAAAATTGAAATAATAATAATAAAACTTACAAGATGTCCTTTTCCAGTGGGTAGTGGATCATTATCCTCTGGATGGACATATATTACAGAATCCTAAATGGGTTATTTTGTTAAATAATGGATAATTTTAAACTTACGGTATCGAAATAGAGCAATTCACAACCGGGGGTGTCGGAAACTTTTTTGAGGACTTCAAAAAGATGGAGGCGAGCCTAAATATTATTTTATAAATATTTGATGTTAGCTTTTCATTTTTAATGAAAACTTACAGCAGATGTGGTGAAGAGGGAGAGGATGAGGTTGGAATAGCGGTTCTCTTCTACGAATTCTTCCTTTGGTTTATAAGTGATCATGAATACGTCGTTATCCTAAATAATAAATAAATTAAAGAATTAGTATTTTTAGTAAAGAAAACTCACTTCATCCAGAAACTCAATATTCATCACTTCAATCTTTTTGTTGTCCGTGTATTCTCGAATGTCTGCTGGGTCTAAATGTCTGCTATAAAATTATGAAAAGATCTTCCGGTTTTGCTCAAGTATAAAAAAAGTTATACCACATTTTTGATGGCTTAATCTGTCCATAACTTTTTTTTCTTAGTTGGCCAAAATGGATGAGCTTTTTCAATCGCATTAATTCATTTTCAAATTTGTAGATGATCATTGATGATCGCCAAAAAATTCGCTGAACGGACAAGAATCGGCAGGGGGTTGGAAGCCCAAGAATGGGGCGGCTCCTTGTTCATCCAAATGGTAAATCAAATACCGTATTTCCTCTAATTTAATGGTATACCATAAAAATTTTCAATCTTGGCCGAAAGGTACCACTAAATTAGAGGGTACCATTAAAGTAGAAGGGTACCATTAAATTTTTTAACCTCCTCCCACCTTAAAATTTCCTTGTTTTTTTATCCAACGAGAGCAAAATTTTTCACTGGAATTTTATTAATTCAGCAAAAATCGGGCAATTTTCTTAAGAAAAATGTTTTATTTTGCCAGACCCCTTCCCCACAAAAATTGGATTTTCTTAAGAAGAATGTTTTATTTTTCCAGCAGACCCCCTCCCAGTTCGCCGCAAGTGAGGTCGGGTCGGCGGGGGGACTTCGCAGAGGGGCCCGGTGGGATGACTGGTTAAGGGGGTCCAGGGATCGGTCTGGAAAAAGATGACCTTCTTTTGTTTATGAAGAACGGCTTTTCTTTGGTTGGGAAGGTTTTCATTTCGATTCTTCATTAATATCGACAACATTAATTTGATCATTCATTATTCCAAAAATTAAAAAACTGAGAATGGCAAAAACAATGCAAAGCTAAGCTTAGTTTGCGTTAAAGGTTAGGAATTTTTATTTTATATTTTTTTAAATTCCGTAGAAATTATACCATGATATCTGAGATGTACCATTAAATAAGAGGGGTACTATTAAATTGGAAGGGTACCATTAAATTTTTCAATCTCAGCTGAAAGGTACCACTAAATTAGAGGGTACCATTAAAATAGAGGGTACCATTAAATTAGAGGAAATACGGTAAATTCTTAAATTTGGTCATTTTTAGTTTAAGGAACAACAACACATCGAACCCACACCAAAGTCCAAGTCCACGCCAGCAAATCCGTTTTCTATATATAAGACCAACAACTGCTGGTAGAGATGGCGCAATGAAGAAACAATTCTTTGTTGAATCAGAATTCGTACGGGTAAGGGGAGAACGGGAGGAGGGATCAAGTGGGAATGGCCAGGATGATCAAATGAGATTTATTTGGCCAAAAATTATCGAATATGATCCATCATAGGCTAAAGAAAACAATGCCAAGACGGATGATCAGTCAAGACAGCGGGTCAGACACAACACGGGCAATGGCAAATCTGCTGGCCAACCCATCAGCTTCTTCCCCTCTCCTCCCACCACCAACAATGCCAATGCATCTCCAATAAAGTTGGCCAACAACCATCACAATGATGGTTTGTTGATAAATTAGAGAATTTCCTCCTAAGATTATGATCTCTCCCGTTAAGTGGAAGAAATCGTGATCAATGAGGGCGGATTTGGAGTCGGAAGACGCTGGTCGCGCCCCCTTTGCCGCGTTCAGAATCAGATGACCAAACCAATGTAAAATGAGATCATTTTTAATTGGAGCAAATTGATTTTCTTAAGACCGAACAGCCAGCTCAATTGGCCATCTTCGGAGGATGATTTTGAGCTGCCATAGAGATCCCGATCCAACCTGCTGAGACGGAGCCAAAGTTTGGGCCGAAATGGACGCGGAATCCAACAGGACAAAATGCCAGAAATGGCCAACAAACGTCACGGATGGATTGGTCCAATGGGGCAACACAATGACGGACGCAGCAGAGTGCGGCAGCAGATGAATCCCGGTGATTTGAAAAATGACTCAACTCATTGAGTTTATTAGACAAATGGAACCTGGCCCGCCCCTTGAGAGGGTAACTCTTGAGAAGAGAAGTCGCATCTAGAACCAACCATTCATTCCGGTCCATTTAGTACAAAAAATCTTACATCCACCCCATCCATCCTTCATCTTGCTTCCATCCTTCATCCCCCATCCCCTCGTTACATCCACCCCATTCCACATCCATTTTTTCCATCGGCTTCCTTCCCTCCCTTCCTCAGCTGATCATCCCCATTCCTCCCTTCCCGATTTCCTTTTTTGGCTCTTCCCTTCCATCATCCTTCCGCCGATGATGATTCTCCCCCCTCCAAAGTGACTAATGGCCATTTCCCCTCTGGAGGTGGTTATGGCCACCGGTGAATGTCATCCCAATCGGTTGCTGTGCTGTCGGCGTGCCCCCTCCGCCCGCGACTATGCCACCCTCCTCCCTCATTCCTCTTCTTCCTCCTCTTCTTCATCCTCCTCATCAGCATCATCTTCCTCCTGTTCATCATCCACCGATCATCACCATGCTCCTCATTTCCACCACCGTAGACCATTCATTTGTTGCGGAACTCCGATGAATGTGCCACAATTTCGACAGTCAAAGAAACCTCTTCCACCGAGGAGAGGACGGTGGAAGAGGAAGAAGAAAAGCGGATAAGGATGGAAAAGAAGAAGACGAACAAGGGAAGGGGAAGAGGAAGGAGCACATTCGGAGTGCCAATGCTGATGATGGAAGTGCTGAACGGATGGGGAAGAGGAAGGGGACGTCGAGCAAAGGGTGGGGGAATGGATGAAAAACGGGAGATAAGGAAAAGGAGGGAGGACACACGGAGGAGAGAATGGACTTGTTAAGGGGGTTTGGGCAACACTCCGGAAGTTTTGTGCTCCAGGACCAGAATAACCCCTTTTAAGGGACTTTCCTAATCAGAATATCCTCGCAAAATGGGTTTTGTTGTCATGTCATGAACTCATGAAGACCTCAAAAACACACATTACAAACATTTATCTTCTTTTTCAGCAGGCTCTCCTCAGCCCGACGACGCCTCCGGCGGCGACTGCACCAAAGCTTGCCGTTCCGCGGCCTCCAACGCGGCCCAATGGGCGGCGGCCATTAAAAAGGCGTTGATGCCGGTGACGCCCCAGTCCAGCAGGGCGCCGTCGCGCGGGGGCGGCGAGAAGACGGACTCGCTGGGCATCGGCGGAGGCGCAGGGGCGGCAAGGGCCGAAGCGCAGCTGATGACCCAGCTGAAGGTGCCCTCCGGCGAGATCGGCCACCTGGGCGTGCAGATCCAGAGCGAGCAGGAGTTCTCGCAGCTGTACCAGATCTTCGCGGAAGAGATTCTCGGGTCCGGCCAGTTCGGCACTGTCTACGGGGGCATACAGCGGAAGAGCGGCAAGCACGTGGCGGTGAAGCTGATCGACAAGCTCAAGTTCCCCAGCAACAAGGAGGCCGCATTGCGCACTGAGGTGGAGATCCTGCAGGTCTGGAAGGGGCACGAACTGCCCGAACTGTTGGGTATTGGGTTAGGATTTGAATTGATTTCAAAACGATTGTTTCCTGGCGCCAATTACCCCATTTGAATTGTGACCCGCTTCGTATATTAATTCCTCCCCTTCATTCATATTTGTTACCAACCCCGCCCATCCCCAAGGGGAAAGGTTGCCGAGTCTGCACTTCCTGGCGACAAAGGCCCAAGGCCAATGTCCCAAGGCAAAATACCAAGATCCAAGGGAGAGAGAGGAAGAGAGTGAGGGGGAACGCCGGGGGGGGGGGGGGG